>VMDR010004643.1:0-58005 GCA_007922815.1 Macrotus californicus
GCCATTGTTAGATTGTTCTTAATTTCAATGTCTCTGGTTGTATTTTGTTTGCTGTTTTCTTTTGTTGATTATGTTCCAGTTAAAGGTGAGATCATGTGGTATTTCTCCCTCACCGCCTGGCTTATTTCACTTAGCATAATGCTCTCCAGTTCCATCCATGCTGTTGCAAAGGGTAGGATCTCCTTCTTTGTCTCTGCTGCGTAGAATTCCAAATTTTATGCTCTTTACTTCTCCTGCTTGTCTGATTGCACCTGCTAGAATGTCCAATAACAACACACTGAGTAAGAGGGGTGAGAGATTACGTGTCTCCCTGGCGCCAGATCTTAGAGGGAAAGTTGTTAGTCTTCCGCCATTAAGTGTGATGTTAACTGTAGGGTTTCGTAGATTTCCATGATCAAGTTGAAGAAATTCCTTCCATTCAAGTTTTCTGGAGGTTTAATCATTAATTCACGTGTGACACATGTGCTCATTTATCATGAATTGTGTTGAATCTTACCAAATATGTACCTCCCCTATTGAAGCGACCATACTGTTTTTGTCTTTTAGCGTATTAACGTGGCAAGTTGCGTGAGTTGACCTCGAAATGTCCAAATAATTTTTTATTCCCGGAATTAACTGCACTCGGTCATGATATATGATCCCTTTTATATATTGCTAGATTCAAATGGCTAATATTTTGTTGAAAGGCTCATGTAAAATATCTTCTGTAGAAATATCTCTAGCTTTGGTGTTATGGTATCAAGGTGAAGGTGACCTCATAAAGTGAGCTGGGAACAATTGATTTTTCCCTGTAAAAGAATGTACCATTTTTTTCTAAATTCTTAACAGATTAGATGAACTTTGCTAACTGTGTTGTTCAAATCTCCTTTCTACTTACTGAATTTTTAGTCTGTTTGTTCACTTATTAGTCATAGTTTATCAGAGAGAAAAAAAAAAAACATCACAAGGTGTGTTAAAATCTTCCAAAATGATTGAGAATTTCTTTATTTCTATCTGGCTCTGTCTGTTGAGGCTTTGAACACTGTGAGGCTCTATTACTAGGTTTATGCAAATTTAAAATTATTATAGGTACTCCAAATTGACATTTTATCACCATTAAATGTCCCTTGTTTCCACATGTTTTAATGTCAGTACGGTTACATGCGCTTCATTTGGTTAATGATTTTATGATATTTTACATTATGGCTTGACTTCCAACTTTCTGTCTCTTTATGTTTTAGACATGTTTCTTGAAAATAAGGTATAGTTCATTTTCAGGACTTTTTAAAGGCCCACCTGTGCTGGCCATGGTCCTTTAGCTATAACTGTTCACTTTGGGGTTTTTTTTTTAAGATTTTATTTATTTATTTTCAGAGAGAGGGGAGGGGAGGGAGAAAGAGAGGGAGAGAAACATCAGTGTGTGGTTACCTCTCGTGCACCCCCTACCGGGGACCTGGCCCACAACCCAGGCAGGTGCCCTGACTGGGAATCGAACCAGCGACCCTTTGGTTCTCAGGCCTGTGCTCAATCCACTGAGCCACACCAGCCAGGGCTATAACTGTTAGTTTTTAACATATAATTAGCGATATGTTTGGCTTTAAATCTACCCACTTACGATTTAATATTTAGTCAGCCCACCTTTGCATTCTGTCTCCGTTTCTTCTTTTCTGAGTAAACAATATTTCATCATTCTACTTCTAGCTCCTGTTCTCTACAGAGCACCAGTCAGAGATAAAAAGAAAATGTGTTCATCTTCTATACAATCACACGGCAAATTAAAAAGATTGAGCAAAGTGAAAACACCCAAGTTCAAGATCATCTACATTTATGATTCATTTACGTAAAATTCTAGAATAGGCGGAATTCATAGTTTTACAGTGTTTTTGTTATTTGAGGAGGTAACTTATGAATCACCACAAATCTCACTGGCTTCTAAGCATGGATTCTGACCCCTGAAACCCGAACAACCAATAAAACGTGGCCAATGGGAGGGCCTCAGAGCGGGAAGTCTCTGCACAGCAGATGAAACCACCCACAAAGTGAAAAGGCAGCCCACAGAACGGGCAAAATATCTGCAAACCATATACCTGATGAAGAGTCAATACTCAAAATATATGAAGAACTCATCCAATAGCAAAAAAAAAAATCTACAAAATAAAATAATTTAAAAATGGCCAAAAGACCTGAATAGACATTATTCCAAGAAAGACATACGTACCAGTGGCCAACAGGTACATGCCAAGATGCTCAGCATCACTATCGCTGGGGAAATGCAAATCAAAACCACAGTGAGACATCACCTCACTTCCGTTAGAATGGCTGCCATCAAAAAGCAAGAGATAGCCAATACCGGCCAGGATGTGCGGAAAGGGAATGCTCGTGCACTGTTGGCGGGGTTGTAAACGGGGGCAGCCACTCGGAAAACTGGGAGGGGGATCCTCAACAGATGAAAAACAGAGCTACCCTGTGATCCAGGAATTCTGCTTCTGGGAATATATTCAAGGAAATAAAAACACTCAGTCAGCCCCGGCTGGTGTGGCTCAATGGACTGAGCGCTGGCCTGTGAACCAAAGGGCCACTGGTTGGATTCCCGGTCAGGGCACATGGCTGGGTGCAAGAGGCAACCGATTGGTGTTTCTCCTGCACATCAGTGTTTCTCTCCCACTCTTTCTGTCTCCCTCTGAAAATAAATTAACAAAATCTTTGAAAAAAACACTTAATTAAAAAGATATCTGCTTCCTCATCTTTATAGTTACGCTATCTACAATAGCAAGACAGAGTAACGATCCAAGTTCCATCAGTGGACGAACGGATCCAGTTGTGATGCTCTCTCTCTCACACACACACACCCTGAAATACGACAGCCATAAAAAGGGGAAACTCTGCCGTGTGTAACAACACGGGTGGCCGTTGAAGGCATCACGCTGAGCGAAGGCACACCCGGTAGGAGCTCACTTGCTTGTGGAATCTGAAACAAACAAGCGCCCAAACTCATAGAAAGAGAAATCGGATTGATAGTTACCAGGGCAGGGGCTGAGAGCAGGGGGACAGGGGGCAGGGGGACCGCAGGCACAAACGCCGGGTTATGAGCTCAGTGAGTGCTGGGATGTGACACCGGCATGACGACCCCTCTGCCGAGGGATGTGCGGGAAAGCTGTGAAGACAGCAAATCCTAAGGGTTCTCAGCACAAGGCGAGGAAAATAGGGTCGATGACACTTGCTGTGCGTTCGTTATTTCCAGGTAATAAAGCGACCTCCGAACCCTTGACCCTGGTGTACTCGTGTTCACTTTCTGTGGCCTCACGGTGGAGCAACTGCGGACGCCTCGAAAGCGCCGTAGAGCATCCTTATCGCTGCACCTGCTCGGTGGGCCGCATGCCTACCCTGGGCGCGGGCCCGCTCCTCGCCACCTTTCAGTGCCTGCCCCCCTACCCCCGACTGATTCCTTTCTGCTGCCCCGGCAATATCGTGGTTCACATACAGGAGCACACATTTCCTTGTGTTTTGTTTGCCAGGAAATGTGTTTACTTTATTTTGTAGGAGACTCTGCTTTAAATTCCCAGGTCCGCAGGTAGTTTTTCACCCCTGTTGAGATTTTCTATGGTGGTATTGTAATTTTCATTTTCCGGCCAAGAAGTCGGCTGGCAGCCTAGTTGCTGCTGCTTTGAAAGCATCTCTCATCCTCTCGAAGGGCTTCTGCGGTTTTCTCATTGTTGTCTGTTTTCAACGTCCACGTGTGGCGATTATATTTATCCGTCAGGGCCACTTTTGGCTTTTAGAGCTTCTTTATTCTGTGTCTGGAGTTTTAGAGGGTCCTCAGCCACTGTTATTTTAAGTATTGATTTCCCCCCATAGTCTGCTTTCCTTCTTGGTTGCAAAATGTATTCACGCGAGACTTTTTCAGTCTCTGCCATTCCTTTACTAGTTCTCTCTCCCTGTGATGCTTGGTGGTTAATTCTGCATCCACTTTTCTGAGATACTGCCTGAGATACTGAGTTCAATGTTATATTATTCAGCTGTCTGGCCACCTTTCAAACCTATCCACTGAGCTATTCATTTTGATTTTGTATTTTTTAGCATTTTTCTGGATGATTTCCAGTATTTTAACAAAATTATTAAGCTTAGTATCTATCTTCTTAAATATATTAAAAATAAGTATTTAAGCATCTGTGTCTCATAATTCCATTATTTGGATCCTGTGATCTCTTGTCTGCTATGTACTTGATTTCAGTAACATTGGTTTCTTTCTCCGCATGTATCTGATAATTTTTTATAAAATTTTTTTAAAGATTTTACTTATTTATTTATTTTTAGAAAGAGAAGGGAGGGAGAAAGAGAGGGAGAGAAGCATCCATATGTGGCTGCCTCTCGTGCGCCTCCTACTGGGGACCTGGCCTGCAACCCAGGCATGTGCCCTGACTGGGAATCGAACCAGAAACCCTTTGGTTCTCAGACCCATGCTCAATCCACTGAGCCACACCCTCCAGGGCTGTATCTGATCACTGTTATATAACTTTATTATTTTACACACCCTACCATTCGCCCAGTAAGTGTGAGTGACTCAGTGATTTTTAGGCTGCTCGCAGACTTGGGCTGCCATCACCACCAGCCATGTAGAACAACGTCGACACCCCCTCATTTCGTCAGCAGGAATTCCCCCTTCCCCAACCCCCCACCTCTGGGCGAACACTGACTTGTTCTGTTTCTCTGCATTTGCTGGTTCTGGACACTTCGCAGAGGTGAAGTCCTACCACGGGCAGTGTTTTGGGCCTGGCTTTTTTCTCTTAGCACAGTTTTGAGGTCGGAAGGGCCAGCTAAGATTTTGATAGACGTCACACTACATCTGTAAACCAGTGTGGGAGGGTCACCGTCTTCGCGGTATTGTCCTCTGATCCATGGAAATGAGGTGCCTATTTGTTCAGGTCTCTCGTAACTGCTTTTGGCAATGTTTTGTCGTTTTCAGCATGTAAGTATTGTAATCCTTTGATTGAATTCATTCCTATGTATTTTATCTCATCGATGCTATTATAACCGGAGTTGTTTTCTTTTTTAAGGTTGATTGGATTTATTGGGGTGACATTGGCTAATAAAATCACACAGGTTTCAGGTGTATAACCTTACAACACGTCATCTGTACACTGTGTTGTGGGTTCACCTCCCCAAGTCCAGTCTCCTTCCGTCACTATTTGTCCCCCTTTACCTTCTTCTGCCTCCCCCACCGCCCTTTTCTCACTGGTCATCACCGTGCTCTTGTTTGTGCCTGTGAGGTTTTTTCTGGCACACACTGACATCCCGTGCCTGCATACCCCCACACACACTTGTGTTCTGTGCCTGCACACACACTCACACACGCATGCACACGCACTTGCAGTATTACTAGAAAACAAAGAAAAATTCTCTGAAAACAGCTGCCCTCGTCTCTGGTCTAGACCAGGGGTTTCCCAAAGTACATTTCTTCCATCCTTTCCGACAGCTCAGGAAACCTTGAGTAACCAAATGCAGCATGTCTGTTCGATGCCTGTCTCTGAGAGCCTCCAGTGCCCTCTGGACATTGTCTCCATGCGGGACAAGAGTGTGTGCCATGTCCAAAATGTGCCTGTGACAGACACGCTGTCATCTTCCTTCCTTTTGCGCTAACCCGTCATCCTCACCCTGGTGTCCTCACCCCACAAGTGAAGGCCAGGGACATGCTGGGAGCTGTGGCCTTTGAAACACCTGTATTTGGATATGACGGCTCCCAGATGTCCTCAAGCCCCAGTCAGGCCGTGTCCTCCCACATCCGGCACCTTCCAGCCCCACCCCTCACCCCTGGTGACTCAGGGAGGCCACAGGGACCCACAGAGGTCCATCCATCTACAGAACGAGGTTGCCACATCCCCTTGTGCCCCTCGGGACAAGCCATCCCACAAGGCTTTGTTCGTGAAACATCATCTTCCAAAGAAAACGTTCAATTTTTGAAAAGTCAGGATAGTAATTCCCACAAAAACAGGAAAAGGTAGAAGAAATATTTACATTTCTTGCTGTTAGAGCAGAAAGAAAATTGTTTTGATATTTTGAGATTCCTATGTCCCCCCCCCACCCCCCAACAAGGTGAATCAGAGAATCTGGTTCCGAGACAGAAAAACAAAATGAGAACCACGAGGCGGCCGTGGGCTCCCAGCCCAGGAGCATGAGTCTGTGTGTGGCACGTTGTGCTGGGTGTCACCCGGGCTCTGGGAGTGAGGGCTGACTCAGAGGATGTCTGAGCAACTGCTCAGCGGGGCGTGCTGTACCCACAGCCAGTCTGAGGTTGGTGTGAAGTTCAAGTGCGGAAGCCAGGCTCTCAGTAGAATGTGAGGTGTTTTCGAGGTGGATGAAGGCGGCTTTGACTTTATTTTCCTCTATAGCTACTCACATCCTGTGAAATACTCTAGGCATTTGAAACGTGATTTGGCAAGTGCCCCCTGCTCTCTGGCACTTTGCACTGGACACAGATGCCTGGTTCACAGCCGGAGGCTCTGCAGAAGTTCTGCCTTCTCGCGAGAATAGCGCAGCAGCTGGGAACTGGCAGGCACACACGTTTGGGGGTGGCTTTTCATGGGCCCGAAAAGCCCATGGCTTTTGCAACTTCCTCTCCTGCTGTCTTTCTTTTATTTTTAATCCACTGCATCTGCTGCCTCCAAATATGAAAATGCACGTTATTCATATGCCCAAGGGTAGAACATCGCCATTTCATCATATCAGAAGCCTGTGGAATCTCACCAGATCCGCTCCAACCGGTTTAAATGCATGATGGCCACAATTTTATTCTTTTTTCCCTGCAACTTTGTAGCCTTTGACCAGCATTTCCGCAGGGCCACCAGCCCCTGGCAACCACCATTCTGCTGGCTGCTTCTAGGAGTTCGGTTTCTTCTTTTTCTTTTTTTTAAGATTCCACGTGTAAGTCAAGTAATACAGTATTTGTCTTTCTCTGATCAGTTTCACTTAGCGTAACACCCTCCAGGTTTATCCATGTTGTCACAAATGGCAGGCTTTCCCTTTTCATGGCTCAGTAGTATTCCACTGTATATCTGTACCTCACCTTTATTCATTCACCTGTTGATGGACACTTAGGCTCTTTCCGTGTCTTGGCTACTGTAAATGAGGATGCAGTGAATGGAGGGGGTGCAGATATCCCTTTGATATTTTTTATTTTTAGACAGAGGGGAAGGGAGGGAGAAAGGGAGAGAAACATCAATGTATGGTTGCCTCTTGCACACCCCCTACTGGGGACCTGGCCTGCAACCCAAGCCTATGCCCTGACCACGAATCGAACTGGTGACCCTTTGGTTTGCAGGCCAGCGCTCAGTCCACTGAGCCACACCAGCCAGGGCTGACATCCTGTTTTCATTTCCTTTGGAAAAATACCCAGAGTTGAATAGCTGGATCATATGGTCATTCTACCTTTAATTTGTTTGTTTTTTTGAGGAACCTCCATCCTGTTCTCCAGCAATGTACAACCCCACCAGCAGGGCACAAGGGCTCCCCTTTCTCCACAGCCTCCCCAATTCCTATCTCTCGTTTCCTGGATGGCAGCCATTCCATCAGGTGTGAGGTGGTATCTCACCGAGTTTTTGATTTGCATTCCTTTGTTGAACCTGACATTGAACACCTTTCACGTGCCCGTTGGCCACTGGCAAATCTTTTGAGAAACAGGGATCTTATGCATTCCTTCCCCAGCCGTCTCTCATCCTGCATCTCCATTTGCTTGTCTTCTTCCGTAACCTCCACTCTGCCTTCTCTTTCTGGATGCATCTATGCACCCCGCCCCCGTGGTCCTGTCTCTAAGGCTCAAGAGCTCCGCAGATTTCTCACCGTCTATATGGGAAGTGATAGGTCCGCAGAGGTAGACGGCGCAGAGCAAGTTCACGCAGAAGTTGGAGGAGAGAATCCCACCCGGCATCATTGCGGGTTGTGCCTTTGTTTACGCAACTCCAGTGGAGCGTCTTTAAGAGGCGCTCCAGGGTGTGCCTTTTGTGTCCTCACCAGAGTCTCGCACACGTGACTCCCTGGAGCCGTTTGGAAACATTGCGCACACGTGGTAGGCTCCCGGCCTAACCAGATCCTGCGATCTCCCCCGCCCCTCCCCGCGCAGAAGCGGGAAGAGCCCACGCTGCGGCACGTGCGCGCCTTTCTCTCCACATCTGCCAGGCCTCCTAGTGACTTTTTTGCTTCTTAATTAATCCCACGGCACGTCCTAGACTCCAAAGCTCGGGCTGGCTCCGGACGCCGCCGCCGGGCGGACACCTAGAGCTGCTGACGGATGGGCGTTTCTTTCACGCCCGCAGGACACAAAGGTGGAAGCCACACGCTCAACTCTGCGGCTTGTCCTGGGAGCGCTCGGGCCGCAGCGGCCCAGCGGCTGGGACGCTGTGACCTGCATCACAGCGCTCCGGCCACGTGTTTCCGTCCTTAGCAAATCAGCCTTGATTGCGTCTGGAAAAACACTCATTTTGCCTCTTGCAAAGCGGTTTGTCTCAGAGTACCCTTATGGTGACCAAGTGAAAACCGGGGAGCCGCAACCCCTGCAGGAGGCGTTAATTACCGCCCCCCACCCCCCGTTCTGTACTGAGTCCTGTGTGCATCGTAGCGCCCGGAACGGCACCGGGCCGTCACTGATCCTCTTTCTCCTGCGGGACACTTGGCTCTGAGTGAAGGCACTTTGACTTCAACAAACAGGCTTCGTCCCGTTTGCACAGCCGGCTGCCATCGATCGGGAAACGCTTTCCGTTTCCACTTTCATAACACGCTGCCTGCGCCGGAAAGGTCTGTAAAGAGAGTGGCTTGTCGTGGGAGCCTTCCCTCCCGTATTGCAATCTCAAACTTTTAAGGTCCTTTAAGGTGATAGACGGCTGAAGTCCCTGGTTGTCACCATTATCTGGGCAGCGGAGTGTGGAGCTGAGCGGCAGTCCGTGGAAGTACGGTCAGGGTCAGCGGCTATGGGACATTGTCGTGTGTGGCGGGCAGGGGTTATGCATGAGAGTATGTGTGTGGTGTGGTGTGTGTGTGCATGTGGTGTGTGTGTCACTGTGTGTGCATGTGTGTGCCTGATCTGAGGTGTGTGCACACACGTAAATGTGTCCGGTGGTATGGGGGATGTATGTGTGCTGTGTGTATGAGTGTGTGCACATGGTGTGTGGTATATGTATAAGTGTGTGTGTGTGGTGTATCAGTGTGTGCACATGGCATGTGTCCATGTGTGCACGTGCTATTTGTGTGGTGTATGTATGAGTGTGTGCACATAGTGTGTGGTGTATGGGTGTGCATGTGGTGTGTGTGTGTACATGGTGTGTGTGTGAGCATGTGTGTTGTATCAGTGTGTGTGTGTGGTGTGTGTGTGTGTGTCCGTGTGTGCACATGCTGTGTGCGCTGTAGCATCACTGTGTGCACGGCATGTGAGTGTGTGTGTGTGAGCCTTATCCGAAGGTGCGGTGTATCCTGATCCTGGACCATTACACGAAGCCCCGGGCTCTGGGGCTCTGGGCCTGCTGGGCAGCAGAAGCTGAAGCAGGGCTGGTGACCAGGTGACATCCCGTTCTGTGAGTTTCCAGGAAAGTGCAGAGACTGTCCCCAAACCCCCACCGCAGGTTCCTTGCTCTCGACACCCCCGATGTCCCCAACCCTGTGGGCAGCAGAGGGCTCTCCAGGGAAACACAGCCGGCAGCAGGGGACTTTTTCGGGAACTGGCTCACGCACATAGGAGGCTGGGAAGGTTCACCATCCGCCGTCCGCAGGCTGGAGGCCTAGGAAGTCAATGTCACAGGTCGTCCCTGTGTCAATTTGACAACTATACACATCCCTTAAACCACCTAACCTCCAGATAAGGCCACGAGGTCCGAATTCTGCCCGGTGTGCGACCGCTGTCCTCTGTACACCTGCAGCCCCTCTGAGCCCACCCCCCGAAGAGGGGCCACAGTAATCACATGATGCTGACCTGTCTGCTCGATCCCGCACCTTAAATACTATGACGCGACGTCGATGGCACTTAAAATACTCCGACATCAAGTCCGTGTCTTGTTACCTGAGGGAATAAGGGGGAAGGAAAGCAGTAGCTGCTCTACACACACATGCGCACAAACCATTCAGAAGGAAGCCAGGAGGGACGTTCAGGAGGATCACAGCCCTTACTTCTGTGACTGGCACTGGGCTCAGCTCTGTCTCCCCCCCACCGCCCGGGCACCCTGCCATCTGCGAGCACCTCCGCCGTCAGCCGTGGGGCTCTGACTGGTGGGCACACTCGACCTTCATTCCTGGAGCACCTGGGCTATTACTAGTCCTGCCTGAACCGGATGGTTGTAGTTCCCATGGGCCTTAACCACAGATGTCCTAAGGTGGGGGGCCCCAACCGCCAGGCCGAGGACCAAACCGGGCCACAGAGCAGGAGGTGAACTGGAATGAAATGGGCTTGAATCATCCTGAAACCATCCCCCCCCACCCCACAGAAAAATTGTCTTCCACGAAACCTGTCCCTGATGCCAAGAAGGTTGGGGACCACCGTCCTAAGGGATGTCCTGTATTCCAGACATGTGGGCATGCTGTCCTGGCCGCCCCCTGTGGGGTGGCGTCCTCCAGGGTCACCCCCTCAGCCAGCATAGGAACCCCCTTCCTCACCTACTGATGTAGACACACCAGCAGCCCAGTGTGGCCAGGTGACAGTCTTAACTTCCAGTTCGGTGGCCTCATCCTTGTGTCTCACCTGGGAAGCGTTCCTCCTGCTGAAACCAAGCCCTCTAGGTCTACAGGCTCATATCGCGAAAACAGAACGCACGTCTTGCTGGGCGTCACTCCCCCGCAATAGTGCGTGGAGCCCTTCCATTTCCACCGCTTGACCCCTGAGGTTCACCTCTGGCTCTCACAGAAACAGCGGCCTCTGCTGAGCACTGATTCTGAGCACGCACACCTTCCCGAGGCCCTCGCCCAGCCCTGCGAGGTGTGGCCCCCTAGCTGGTGCTGCCCCTGAGTCTGTATAAGCAACCCCCCCAAACCACTGCTGCTGCAGGATAGGGGCGGGGGGTGGGGCAAAGGGGGGGGCACACCGGTGAATTCCAGCAGCGCAGGCACATTGTCACACTTCTCAGCACCTGCTGCGCACTCACCCGGAGCCACCACATGGTCCCTACGGATGTCTCAGGCGGCGCCCACGACAAACCAAGGGGAGCAATATCCCACTGGTCCTTCAAATGCATCTGAGGGACTCACACTGAGATAATGCCCAGTCCTCAGGAATCACGTGATGTTCGAGCTGTTTCTCTTTAGTGCAATTCCGGAAGAAGGGCTGCAGGGACATTCCACAGTAGGGCTTTCTGACAGGTGGCGTGTATTTGTCTAGCCAGCGCTCCCCTGGATCCACAGGGTTGAAATTGTTACATTTCAGACAGCTTTAGTGGTCAGGAGTGCCATCCCCCTGCCCAGAAACTCTGTCCCCACACACGTGCCCACCCAGTCCCGCAAGGGCTCCGCAGCTGCCTGCTCCGTGGCAGCAACGCAGCCCGCTCTGGGTCTCCGGTTGAGCAGCGGTCAAGGCCTGGCCGCCCCTGGGATCAGACTGCGTGGCTGGGACGACAGCATGCCTCTGGGGAGCCGCCCCGAACTGAGCAGGGCTCCCTTGCTCCCTCCGCCTCTGACAAAAATAACCCAGGCTGATTTTCCAGAGGCTGTCTCTTTTATTGTTTTTTTTTTTCCCGCTTTGGGCCTCCTTCACCCGTTTCTCCCTGCCCCTACTCCCGAGTTCTGGCATCCACCATTCTGCTCTCTGCATCACTGAGCTTCGGTTTTTGTTGTTTTGTTAAAATCCACCTGTAGGAGAGATAATAAGGGATCGGCCTCTCCCAGAGGTCGTTTTCACGCGAGCTAAATTTTGCATGGAGCCAGAGCAACGCACAGGGCAATGGGGGTGTAGGCGCCCCCAGCCTCGCGGAGGACCTCTTGGTTTCTATGGCAGCAGGCAGAGATCGCGGCTGTCCCTGGAGAAGTGGCAAGTGTCACCTGCCCCGGACCTCGTCCTCTTTGACTGTGCCCTGTCTCTAGCACGTTCCTGTCCAACGCTCAGGTCCCAGTGCCTCGTCCTCTTCATCTCCATGTTGGTGTCGCTGGTCCCCTCCTGCCCGACGCGCCTGCCTTCTCTGTGCTTTCGGGATCGTCTAGCTGCACCCCGCACGTTCCTTGCCCTCTCTGTGCGCAGGGTTTTCAGTGCAGTCTGAGACGGTCGTTCTCCATGTGTACATGTGAAAGGACTGTTCTCTTCGAGAAAATGCTTGTTCTCCTGGTGGGACAAAGGAGCCTTCAGCGTCGGGGCCCACACAGTCGGGGCTTTTTAAAAAACATCTTATTTATTTATTCCTAGAGAGAGTGGAAGGCAGGGAAAAAGACAGGGAGAGAAACATCGATGTGAGTGGGAAACAGCAGACCGTAGCCTCCAATATGCGCCCCCAACCAGGGACCGAACCCACAACCCAGACATGAGCCCTGACTGGGAATCGAGCCCGCGACCTTTCAGTTTGTGGAAGGACACCCAAGCCACTGAGCCACACCAGCCGCGGCCCCACACCATCGTGGCTTGCTCTTCTGCCCGCGTCCCAGGCCCTCATCTCTGCTGGGAGTCCCTGAAACACCAGTGTGAGGACATGTGACCTGTAGGCCACAGACAGCCTCCTGTCACATGTCACAACGCATGAGCTTTCCAAGAGGAAGGGAAGACCCTTTCAGAGCGTTGTCAAAGCAGGGGTGTCATCCCCCACAAGGAGAAACTGGAAAACAAGTCACAACGAGCATTATGAGGCCTCGTGTCGTTTTAACCCTCCCGCGGGGGCTCTTGCTGCTGAGCCCTGTGTTCAGGCTTTGGTGCGAACGCGTTCCCCCTTCTCCGCGTATGTTCCCGGGAGTGCGGTATGTGTCGGGGCCTTCCAGGGGACTCCCAAACCGCCCTCCGGCGTGGCTGTCCCCTGCCGCGCTCCCGCGAACAGTTGATGAGGTTCTTCCCACGTTCCTCCCAGCGGCTGTGCGGTGGCGCCTCATTTCAGTGGCTTCAGTATGCGCCCAAGAGGAACGGCGCTGAGCATCCTTCCCTGCTCCGACTAGCCATGCGTAGATGAAAAACACCTGCGCGAACGCTTGGCCCGCCTTTCCTTGGAGCATTGTCTGCGTGCGGTTGAGACACGGCAGTTCCGTCTCACGGAGTCTGGACGCGAGTCTCTCCCCACGGACGCGAGCCGAGCAGGTTTCTTTTCCGTTCGGTGCCAGCGCTCTTTGAAATTTTTATTTTCAAATTTTAAAAGCTGTGCTGGTTATTAAAAATGCACAAAGCTATGGGCTGATTTCAAGTTTGTGAATGGATCACTCTTTGTGAATGGCGTGATTTTTATAACTAGTGAGGGGGTGGAGCCTCAGGCGTCTTGGAACCACACACATGCACACACATACACATACATGTGTGCATACACATGTGTGCAGACATGTGCGCGCACATACACTTATAACGGTGCACGCAACACGCAGCGTCATTATGCATCTGCAAAGGCCGTGCCGACCTCTTCCTTCCACACTTTTCTCAAAGCGGGTCGAACGCACTAGACAAGGGAGCCACCACCCAACGCTCATAACTCAGATAAGCAGCGCTTCTCTCTAGACAGGAGGCTGTGCGGTGTGATTCTTCCACACCAAGCCCGCCGCCCTCGGTCTGTCGGGCTTCGAGCTGAAAGTCCAGAGAGAGGGACTCCGAGCAGAGCGCAGGAGAGGGTCCCCCAGAGTCACGCAGATGGTGGCACCTGTGTTACTCCATAGCCGCCCCCCCTCCCCCCACAGTTAGCGTCCAAGGCCTGGGAGCCCATAAGGGAGGGCCTTCCAAAGAGCCCCGCCCACAGAGGGAAGACCTTTTCAGTGCAGTGTTCTATATTTTATATTGTTTTGGTACCAAAATCAAAGCTGCCATTAACGTGGACTTAGCAATCACTGCGGCCTGGAGCACCGCTGAGCGTGTTATAGAATGTCTCAGTCAGTGCGGGCCGCTGCTACAGGGTACGGTCGGCTGGGGGGCCGAAACGGCGAATCGACTTCTCGCGGTTCTGGCCGGGGCAAGTCCAAGACCAAGGTGCCGGCAGGTTCCGTGTCCTGTGAGGGCTCCCTTCTCTCTCTCGTCTTTCACCTTTTTTTTTTTAAGACTTGATTTATTTTTAGGGAAGGAAAGGGAGGAAGAGAGGAAGAGAAACATCAATGTGTGGTTGTCTCTCAGGCGCCCCCTATTGGGGACAGGGCCGCAACCCAGGCATGTGCCCTGACTGGGAATCGAACCAGCGACCCTTGGTTCGCAGGCCGATGCTCAATCCACTGAACCACACTGGCCAGGGCTTCTTTCACCTTCCTGCTGTGCCTTCACCTGGTGGAGAGAGATCATTGCTTTCTTGTCTCTTCTCTTCAAGGCACTGACCCTATAATGAGGACTCCACTCCCCTGACTTGCTCATGTCCCAAAGGCCCCACCTCCAGACTCCAGATGCCAGCAGTTGGGGCCTAGGGCTTCTGCATATGAATTTGGTGTGTGGGGAGGTAGCCATAGTGTGTAATCTTTGGTACTACCTCACTGTTAGGAGGTGGGATTCCCATCCACATTTCCTTTTTTTAAAAAAAAAAATATTGATTTGAGAGGGACAGAAAGAGAGACACACACACACACAATTTGTTGTTCCACTTATTGACCCACTCATTGGTTGAGTCTTGTATGTGCCCTGACCGGGGATCGAACCCATGACCTTGGTGTGTGCAGAAGACACTCTAACCAACTGAGCTACCCGGCCAGGGCTCCCAGCCACACTCCCCATCTTTTATTTGCATACCTCCCCTTGGGTTTCATAACAGCTCTCGTATTGGCTAAGTAAAGGCTTTAGTTTGAAAACTGTGGGGATATCTTCCAAGTCTTTTTATTTTTTGATAGATCGAAGAGTGCAATGCAAGCAAACCCCACGTGCCAGGTACCCACATCAACTTCTGGCCGTGTTTGCTGCATGGATCCCCTGCCGCACTTGTTAGAGGGTCCTGCAGAGCAGATGTTGCACGTCCTGCGGCTTCTCCTGCAGACACCTCCCTGGATGCCTGGCACAGACACGCAGCTCGGTTGCTCCAATGTCATTATCACCCAGAGTTCATATCGATCCTTCAGGAGCATAAAATACTCAACCCCGGCCAGCGTCACCAGCTGTCTTTTTCACACTTGGCTTGTTCACATCACCATTGATCAAAGTCTACACAGCGCGTTGGCTTGATATTCCTTGCGAGTCTCTTTTAATCAGTTAAAGCTCCCTCTGTTTATTCGGGCAGAAATGAGGCCATCTTGCCTGGCGAGTCCACTTGGCTGATCGTTCTCTCGTGGAATCGTGTATTCCCCAGATTTCCTGCAAATGGGTGGTTAGCTCTCACACCTCCATGAGCTCCTGACAAGGACCTTTTGTGCAGTTCTGGTCACATCATGACAGAAGGGACCAAATGTCAGCTCGTCCTGCTTCAAGGCGAAGTCAGACTCCAGGTTCATCTGAGGCTGCAGCATCTTATTTTAATTACATCAACCCTCCTGTCATTTGTGAGCTGTGATTTGTATGTAAAAAAGAATGTGCCCTAACTGATATTTATTTGCCCTAAAATTTAGTCCATACAGCACAAGCAGGAAAAAAAATGCTTATTTGCCTTTCTCAAATTTGAGTAGAATTTTTGGATGTGTGGCATCTTGTCATCTTTTCTCTCTGGAGTGAAGTTTGTTGTCTTTTTATCAATTTGTGGCTCATTTGTGTTATTAACTGTTTTGTCGTAGTTTTTACTAGTGGATTTCTGGTCTCTTTTTCTCATTTTCATAAGTCATTCTTAATTAATATAATTAGTCCTTTTTCTGTGATATATTAACTACATTTCCCCCAATTTATCACTTGTTAACTTTACTTTCCATATTGAATACTTTTTTGTCATGTTGGTTTTTTAAAAAGACTTTATTTATTTATTTTTAGATAGAGAGGGAAGGATGAAGAAGGAGAGGGAGAGAAACATCAATGTGTGGTTGCCTCTCGCGCACCCCCTACTGGGCACCTGGCCCACAACCCAGACATGTGCCCCGACTGGGAATCGAACCTGCGACCCTTCGGTTCACAGGCCGGCACTCAATCCGCTGAGCCACACCAGCCAGGGCTTTTCCTGTTGATTTTTAAATCATTTTCTGTGTTGCCAATTTTAGAAATGTGTTGTGTCTGTATGCGTATGTGTTATTCCTTCCAGCTTTTGACGGTTAGGAAAGTTTCCCCAAATCCAAAGTTATGACAGAATTTATGCATGTTTCTTTTCCTTCACATTTACAGCTCTGACTCATTTGGAACGTGTCCTGGTGTAAGGTAGAGGAGTGGATCTAAATTTGTCTTTTTCTCACATGGCGTTCACAAATCACACTCCTTCCCTTGGCTAATTTGAGTTGCTGCCTTCATTACACCTGTACGAATTCCAAGAAAATCCACACCTGTTCCATTCCCTCCATCAGCCGTACAGTGATGCAAAATTGTGCTTAATGCAGTTTTCCTAGGTAAGAAAAACTAGCCTGGCTGACTGCACTTCTCCTGGTCCTTCTCACTTGATTATTCTACCAGGTAAAATTTGGGGGCAGCTCAGGAGACAGAAAAGTGATTTAGGCCTCACCTTACGGAGATGGCTGGAATGTCTGCATTGGACTCGGGTAAAATCAGCACCTCTGTGCGGATGAGTCTCCCTGTGCAAGGACACGGCATTTCCCTCCACTCATTGGGATTACCTCAGGCTCAGTAGTGATTTAGGAACTTCCTCTTTTAGGGTCTGGACCTTTTTGTTAAGTTTGTGCTGAGTATTTTGTGACAATTAAAAAATAATGTTGTATCCTGGCCGGGTGGCTCAGTTAGTTGGGCTGTTGTCCCATGCACCCAAGGTCATGGGTTCGATTCCTACTCAGGGCATGTACCTCGGTTGCGGGTTCGATCCTAGGTCCAGGTGGGTGCGTATAGGAGGCAATAGATCAATGTTTCTGTCTCTCTCTCTCTCTCTCTCTCTCTCACTTCCCCTCTCTCTCAAGTCAATAAAAACATATCCTCAGGTGAGGATTAAAAATACTACTAATAAAATAAAGTAGAAAAAACTGTATTTGTTTTTTCACTGATTCCTTTGTGTCTTCTATGTGCAAAAAAACATACCTTTCTTCCTCATTTGTGTGGCTCTAGTTGTTTATGTATTTATTTTTCTAGAAGTATGCTGGCTAATGTACCCAATATAATGATAAATAATAGTGGAGGTAATGGGCATGGATATGTTTTAACTTTTCAAAAGAAAATAAAGCCTCTGATGTTTTCCCAATAATTGAGTTACTGGCTTTTTAGGAAAACACACACTAGCTTCATGAAAGACTCTTTAATTTCTAATTTATCGAATTTTTTTTAGCCCAGATGTACATCTGGATTTTATGAAATAGCCTTGCTTTCTACGGAGTGAGCAAAGATATCTTTCTATTATAATAGATTAGCTTCATGAACTTCCACTCTTTCGTTCCTATAAATCTTGTTGGATCATAATGTATTCAGATGTTATGCTGATCGATTCTGTTAACTAAGAGCTTGTGTGAGGGTTTGCATCAATATTTGTAGGAGCTCTTTACTTTCCTTGTGCCTTCGCTATTAGGCTGTACATCACTGTTAGGCTCACCACATAAAAATAATTAGCCAATTGCACTTTGTTTTTGATTGTCTAGACTTGTTTAAACAACACTGACAGTGCCTGATCGCCAAAGGTTTGGTAGAATTCCCTGTCCGTCCACTCGGCCCGTTTTTCTTCCATAGGACCGAAGTTGTTTCGAAAGAAAGTGGACACCATGAAAAAGAAGAAAAATATTCTGCCTTAGAGAATTAGAACCTGCCGACTGAGGTTTTTCACAGAGGAAAGTGTTACCTGATCGCAAAATGTTGTCGTTTGTTAAGTGTAATTGTGCAAGAAAAACTATCACCTCCATGGCGAACTTGACCGGCCATGGGAGTTATAGACGCTTGTTCCGCCAATCATTTACATTTTACTTAATATATGAACTATCAACATAACAAGCTGAGTGTTCAGCTTTCACCTTTCTTACTTCACATGCCTAACGTCATGATTTAAAAATAAATGATGTTCGTGGTTTCACTATAGGCAGATAAAACCAGTCAGATGAGAAATAAGGGCAATTTTTCAGGTTTGTTTTCCAAAGGACCGCCTGATTCTGGCTGAGACTGCGATTTCTCCAGGCTACTGTGGTCAACATACTCAAAACGAATCGTTGACGTATTAGGTTGGGTCTCACGACGTATGGGAAACAACTGGTGCTTGAAAAACAAAACACCTTGAAGGGTTCCAGTCAAGATGGCGGCACAGGTGGATGCTGTTCTCGAATCTTCCCACAACAGCTAAACTACAGAATGGCCATCACTCAGAGCCGCCTGAGATCTAGCCGAAGGGAAGCGCGACAACTAAGGATAGAAACAAGCCTGGCAGGAAGGGCAGCGACAGGAACTGGCTGGCCCCACACCCACGTGTGGTAGACAAAAATTGGGAGGGATATCTCAGCTGTGGGGGTCCCTTCTAAGGGCAGGGGCAGGGGATGTCCCAGCCCCACACCAGGCCCCCCAGCCCAGGGTCCCACTGCTAAGAAAAGAAGACCCGTAAGTTCTGGCTGAAAACTAGCACAATTGCAGCCAAGATGGAGGCTTCTTGAGTCCCATGCAGTTCCTCTTAAAGGGCCAGCTCACGGACTTACTCAGACTCACGAGTTCTGAGCTCCAAAGCTGGGGCAGCGGGGACATAACAGGAGGACCTGAGCTGTCTGGCATTGGAACAAGAGCTCTGGGGGCAGCTTTCTCCCAGATAGAAGTGCTGACAGAGGCCACTGTTCCTTTCCTGAGCCCTCCCCAACCTGAGCCAGCAGGGAAGGCCATATCTGAGACTCCATCAACCTGGTCCCCACTGTCCTGGCGAGTCCCCGAGACCCTGCCCCAACCAGCTTGCGAGCCCACCCAAGCTGTTTCCGGTGGCTTTTCCATACAAATGACCCGTCTTGACTCATGTTTTGGACTTTATTAAAATCTCTCAGTCTGGCCTCAGTGGGGCCCATACCTCTTGCTGAGTGGCCCCAGGCCCGGCATTAGTGACAGCCAGACTTGATTCTCAGCTTGGCCTTTCCTGGATACCTCCAAGCCCTGTACAAGCAGCAGCCATCTGCAAGTGACTTGTGGTTCATGCCATGTGGCTCCAGATAGAACACAGGTGGTGGCTGATCTTGGCCTGCACCTCCCAGCAGGCCCCAGAGCCGGCACTCCTGCAGTAACAAAGCACCAACCAGCCTCTTCCACACAGGACGTACTCAAAGGGTAGACTCAGCGGGAACCAGAGCTCTGCCGAAGCAAGTCCAGCTGATCCCCCACGGTGGTCGCAGCCAGTCCTCACAGCCAAGCAGCCTGGTGGTAAATGTCCCCCACTGATGCGCCAACAGCAGTCAAGGCTCAGCTACAACAGGAGGGAGCACAGAGCCCCACATGAAGGGCATGCCTGGAGGGCCCAGCCTGGGTGAACAGGGAGGCTGTGCCGCTGGACCCCACAGGACACTAACTACATTAGGCCACTCTCTTCTGAGATAGGGAGTCATAGCAGCTCTGCCTAATTCACAGAAACAAACACAGGGAGGCAGCCAAAATGAGGAGAGAAAGACACATGGCCCAAATGAAAGAACAGGAGAAAACACCAGAAATATAACTAAACAAAATGGACACAAACAAGCTACCAGACACGGAGTTCAAAACACGGGTTATAAGGATGTTCGATGAACTTAAGGGAAGAGCAGGTGAACTTAGAACTTCAACAGAGACAGGAAACACACAGATGGAGATATAATACATTTAAAAATAGTCATAAATGAAGGATACACTAACTGAAATGAAGACTACATCAACAGCAGACAAAAGAGAGGACCAAATCAGGGATTTGGAAGATAAGAAAGCAGAAGACACTCAAGCACATCAGCAAAAAAATAAATACGTGAAAAAGAATCCAAAAACCAAAGATGGTATGAGGAACCTCTGGGAAAATCAGGCATACCGGCATTCACATGGTGGGGGTCCTGGCAGAGAAGAGAGAACAACATCAGGTGGTATTTCTTAATATCACACATGCAGCCCTGGCCGGGTGGCTCAGTCGGTTGGAGCATCGTTCCACACACGAAAAGGTTGCGGGTTCGATCCCCGGTCAGGGCACGTGTGGGAGACAACAATCAATATTTCTCTCTCATATCCATCTCTCTCTCATATCCATCTCTCTCTCTCCCTCTCCCCACTTCCTCTCTGTAAACATATCCTCAGGCAAGGATTGAAAAGTAATAATAATAATTTCACACATGCAGACACCCAGTTACACACACTCACACACAGAGAACCGGCACAGAAGTAGAAAATCCTGGCCAAAGCAATTTCAGGATGACTAACAAATTAAATATGAAAATAAAGCCAGAAAACAACCACAGTCACATTTTGGAAATACTTATCTGAGCGTGTTCTCAGGAAGGAGACTTAAACGTAAACACAAAGAGCATCTTGCTTCCTGGAGTCATAATTACCAGGGTGGGAGGTGGGCTCTGGAAAAGGCCAAGGTCACTGATCAGACCCGGAGACGAATGCCCAGGCAGGAGCAAGAATCAACTGACCTCTTGACTCGCAGAGCTGTGGCCTCATTACCTCCGACTTTCCCGAGCCCGGGCGGTGCGATTCCGGGGAGCAGTGGAGGGAGCGGTGGCTCTGGGCCAAGAGGTCTAGTTACAAGGTCCGTGCCGCTCCGGAGACTCTGGCCACAGCCTCCCGCCTGGAGAGGTCACCACAGCCATGCCGCTCTAAGGCGAAAGACATCAGGACAGCGGCCACCCCGTGCGCTGCATCCCCGCGCATAGCGGCCAGCCCTGGGGCTGCGAACCCCTCGCCGATCCTGACGGTCTTCAGCGGCCATGCCCCAACCCCGCCCCTCATTAGGTGGCCTGCGCCCCGTTCATTTTTGGAGTTTCTGTGCATCCCTGGAAAACTCAGAGACCAAGGAGGCCCTCAGATTTTAACCCCTGCTAAGTGATCAGGGTTGTCATTTTGACTTTGAGGTTGTGTAGCCCTACATCTTCCAGTGTTAATGTCTGTCCTGTGTTTTCAGATGGCTACCCCAAAGAAGAAATGATCTACAGATGGAGGAAAAACTCCGTTGAGACAGCGAACCAGAAATCCTGGCGGCTTTATCAGTTTGACTTCATGGGCCTCCGAAACACCACGGAAATCGTGACGACATCCGCAGGTAGGAACAAACGGACACGGAAAAGCGCAGCTCTCAAAAAAACAATAAAGCTGCCAATTTTCCCTCGAGGGCCTAAGGCTGTATAGCCACAGCGTTCACGTAGAATTCCTTCACGGGTATGTTTTGACTAATTACATTCCGGCAACCATGATCCCTAACTGGTATTTGAGACAAAGCGGCTGATTAAAACATGAAAATACTTTTTAAGCCCTGGCCAGGTGGCTCAGTTCAGTGGAGCATCGTCCTGTACTCCAAAAGGTTGCCGGTTCGATTCCCAGTCAGGGCACATGCCTGGGTTGCGGGTTTGGTCCCAGATCATACGAGATGTAAGTAGATGAACAGGAATACTTCAGTTTTAAGAACTGAATGTATTTTTTTGGTTTTTGTTTGCGGGGGTTTTGCCTGTTTTTCACTATTAACTTATTGCTCTGATCCACGGCTCTGCCCTTGGTTTTCTTCCTGCAGGATTTGAGGTGTAGATGGGATGGTACCCAGTTTTCCTACTGATCTTATTATACGTTTATATGAATAATGTATGAGCACTTAAAGTGCTAGAATAATTCGTTTTATCGGGGACTAGATTAAGATGTGAATTTTGCTAATTAATGCTCACTGTATTTAAAGGGCAGCCTGAGTTCTGGATAGATTGTAAAACAGAGAGCTATTCATATATTAAGAAAGGTCTGGAAAGCTAGCTGATGGATGGGCAAAAGCAAAACCTCCCCCTAAATGTCACTGTGGCAAAGGTGAGAAGTGGCATCTGTGTTTAACCATTAAATATGGACCAGGTTAAAGGACTCAAAGACCATCGCTTATTTAAATGCAGTGCGGCGGTAGCAGAAGCTGAAGTGTTTCGGGGGATGTTTTTCCAACTATGAGTCACCTCTATTAATTTAATTCTGCTCCCTGGGAGGCTGAGATGAAGCGGCAGGCTTCTGGGGTGTATGGCAGCCACCAAGCAGGGGGTGTTGTTCTAGCATTTAGATCCCAAATGTCCAAGCTGCGTTTCCTTTCCTGGTGTTCTTGGTGAAATGATAAATAAGAGGAAATGCAAAGTCAAGTTTTTGAAACTGACTGTGAGAGATAGCTACACAGGGAGGTGTGGAGTCCTGCAATCATTGTGCTAGGTGTGATCGGGGGTAAAAGGCTATGAAGAACCTCAGTGGCTCTGGCCGGTGTGGCTCAGTTGGTTGGAACGTTGTCCTGTCACTGAAAGGTTGTGGGTTCGATTCCCAGTCAGGGCACATGCCTGGGTTGTGGGTTTGATCCCCCTGCAGGGTGGGTGTGGGAGGCAGCCAATTAATGCTTTCTCACATCGATTTCTCCCTCCCTCTCTCTCTCTCTCGCTCTCTCTCTCTCTAAATGCAATGAAAAAATGTCCTTGTGTAAGGATTTAAAAAAAAAAACAAAACCTCACTGGCAACAAGGAGCTTTCGGTCCCCCTGGAAAACCAAGGTAGACAGGGGCGATTAGTGCACCAACTGAGAGATCATACGTCAGCATGACAAATAGACGTCATATCATGCTCGACTTGACGCAACGTTTAGGGCCCTCCTTTGGGAACAGGAAGAGACTGTTCCCCCCAGATTCTTTTTCTTATTCGTGGCAAAGATGGTCCCTCCGTGAAGCCGGGGCGTGTTGCTGTAGAGCAGAAGGGCCTCCCCTGTCTGCGCCTCTTATCTTGCTTCTCCTGTGTACACGTGAAACTTCACTTCATCTTGCTTCACAGACCACTATGCCTTCTTTAGAAAATAAGCAACAGTATGTTCTCAAGGAATAACTACCCCCAAAAAACCACATTCACTTGCCTCCAATGAATCAGATGCTATGAGAAGACAGGAGGGGAGTGTCAATGAAGGATTCTGACTCTTTATTTCCAAAACTCCCAGGATCCCACGGAGCTCATACCCGCTCCCAGGCCTGTCTGCAGCCCGGGTGCCCTCTGACCTGGGTCCCCAGTGGAAATGACCTTGAGCAGTCATTAGGATCGCTCCTTTGTCCCTTCCTTTTGTCTCTTACACAAAACCTAGCCATCTCCTTATTCCATATCATTACTCTGCCAAACACCACTCTGGGCATCATATTTGTGTCTAATAATATTTTCTAGGTTGAGGAGACACACTGAGTATCGAAGTGTCATAGTTGAAGAGAAAAATGCAAAAAAAATAGTCCTTCCCCAAATCAGCATACTACTCAGGAATTAAGCCTATTTCTTGGACAAATATTGAACATTGGCATGACCCCCCACCGTGTATTCAGAAACAGGGAAAGAAGAATTGCATCTGCCACCGAGAAGTCTGCAGTTTTATTTCTCATTTCAGTTTTTATTAAGGAGAATAATCAGTTCCTTCAATGGAGGTGATTCATTTTTTTCCCAATACTGTGACCCAGAAGAAAATTACAAGGCATCCAAGTTCACACAAGTTTTGTATAATTATACTTGAAAGGAAAGCATCCTTTGGATGATAAAAAACAACCCTGACTCCTATGCTCACTGATTAGTAGGCTTTGCACGCACCAGCAGCCACCGGTGGGCACGGACCGCCACGTCGCGCAGTGCCACGGACAGACAGTCGTCCGTTATTCACAGAACCTAGACAGTGAGCCCAGGAAGCAGATTTATTAGGACAATGTGCATTCACGAAAGAATCAATGTGAAAAATTTAAGGCATTTCTTTATTTGGTGGTCACACTCTTATGCTGTGACGTCTCCCAGTAGGGACACGGAGACGGCAGCAATAACAAAGCCTTTTTCCTCTGAGAGTTCATTCACTGATAAAAAATGATTGTTTTTTTTTGTACTGTTGAGATCAGCACCGTTCCAGAGGGTTTCGCGCTGTCCAGCACACTTCCTCATACCGTTCCCAGCTTGATATCATCTGCAGACGATCCCCAGAATGGCCACACAAGCAGTATTTTAGGGGAGATCTGAGATGACAGCTTCTTACCAAGGGGATTCCTGGGATCCTCTTCCTCTTCCTGCAGCAACTTAAGGTTAACGGGACTTGGGGACCAGGCCTTGGCGGATCGGAGACCCTGAAGCAGCACCATGCCGTGTCTGCTTTGCCTGTCCTTGAACGTCCTCACGGCCTTTTCAGTTAAATGGAACGTGTATATCATACCATTCATCCATCCATTTCTCCAAAGCCCAGTTTGCAGAGAGAAAATATAAGCCTCTGGTCCCAACTCGGGCATGCAGAAAGATGCAAAGAGGCTGACGAGAGAGAGCATTTCCCACAGGCACCTGCCCAGCTTGGCTGTCACTCAGGCGGAGGCGTGGGGACAGGGCAGCGGCTCCTGGACCCACAAAGACGAGAAGTCCCCCTCTGCCACTCACTGTGACAAGGAAGTGCTGGTCAGACTAGTTCTCAGCCTTGAGTTACCCCAGTCCCTGATCTTGTTGAAGTGATTAGCCCCAAGTGTACTGGCCAGAAAACAAAAGGATGAACTCCCTTTAGAGGATAATAAAAATTTTCATACAATTTTCTGTACAAGTGTGTGCTTTTGCCAATTGAACAGAACTCAGAGGAAAAATCATGACAGACAGATTGACACATTGGAGTTACCCAAGATAGGCTTTAGTATGGGAATAACTAACATTTTTGAGCAAAGAGAAGAAAAGAAAAAATATGATAAATAAAAATATGGATAGTTTCACCAGAGAACAGGAATTTATAGAAAGAAAAACAATGCAATGAAAATTTTAAAAAGTCCAGAATTTTAATTATAAACACGTAAGATAAATGTAATAAGAAATTATTAAAGGAAAAAATATGACCAGTTAACTGTGATCCAGAACAATAGAGGATATCAAAACTGAAGAAAAGCCCTGGCTGGTGTGGCTCAGTGGATTGAGTGCCAGCCTGAGAACCGAAGGGTCGCCAGTTCGATTCCCAGTCAGGGCACATGCCTGGGTTGCAGGCCAGGTCCCCAGTGGGGGGTATGCGAGGGGCAACCACACACTGATGTTTCTCTCCTTCTCCTTCTCCTTCCCTTTCCCTCTCTCTAAATAATAAAATGAATAAAATCTTTTAAAAAATACTATCAAAAAAACTGCGGAAAAGTCGAGAAAAATGTAGTAAAGTTGAGAGCAATAAATACGTGGAATATGATATCAAGTTCTAACTAAGTATAATTGGTAAAAAAAAAATTAAAAGTTGCGTGTAAATGTAATCCTACAAGTACAGGCCAGAGAGAATGAGTTAAAAGCAATATCTGAAAAATAAGGGCTTAGAATTATCCCTCACAGAGGAAAGCACAAATCACATGAACAAGGACGCGTATAAACCCCGAAGCGTGAGTAAAACCTGAATGCTGTAGACCAAAGGCAGAAGTATGACTTTAAGCATCTAAAGAAAAAAGGGTCCACCACCTTCACAGGAGCAGAATGCACACCGTCGTGTGACTTCTCACCAGAAATCATGGTGACCCGAACACGGCGGCATTTCAAGTGTGGAAAGCAGCACACTTCCACATCCAACAGAAGAGCCAATAAAAACAAGGGTAAGGCGATGACGTGTCCAGGCTAAGAGGAGAGAGAATGAGAATTGGTTAATTTTGTGATCTCTACAGCACGCTGCTCTCTCTCTCTCTCTCTCTCTCTCTCTCTCTCTCTCTCTCTCTCACAAAACCTTCAAGGTGCCTCACCCATGGCTTCCTTTCTCATAGTGTCCATGTGAACCCCGAGTCCCATTGTCTAAAGTCACTCAGGCAGCACTTGCTATCCTGAATGTCAGAGCGTCTGCAGCGAGCTTTGTGAAGTGGGATGAGAGACGGAAAACCCGCTCCGTGGTGGGCGTGCTTCCCGCAGGGGCAGGGCGCTCCGAGCCTGCTTCCAAGTCCGAAGACGGGGCCCCGAGTTAACTGCATGCACCAGAGGCTTTTCCCTGGCGCCTGCTTGTGACGGAGCCCCAGATCCTTCCCGTAAAACCGTCAAGGTGTCATCCTCCAAGGAGCCATGAGAAAGAGTCACTTGTCCGTAGCTAAGGCAAAAGCCACGCAGCTGGGGGTGAATATATGATATTTTTGCCATTTGGTCAATATTTAAGCCCTGGCTGGGTAGCTCAGTTGGTTGGAATGTCACCCGCACACCAAAAGGTTGCAGGTTCGATCCCCGGGCAGGGCAGGGGCAGGAGACAACTGATCGATGTTTCTCTCTGTCTCTCTCTCTCAAATCAATAAACATATTCTCAGGTGAGGATTTAAAAAGAAAAAGATTTAGGTCCAGCAGCTTCTGTAAGTAATTCTCTAAACTCCAAAAACAACATTCTGGACATGAGGTTTTATGTATTGTCAGTATTCATGCTCCAGCTGAAATTTTAGAAATATCTTCTGGCACCGAGGGAGCACAGAGGTCAGCAAGGAGGAGTCGGACTGCCAGCCCGTGACCTCGGGCACTTCTGTGACCCGTCCATGTCCACCCTCCAGAAACGCCCAAGACACTGCCGTCTCTATATGTGGCTGTTGTAGACCTAAGGGACCTAACGTGAACAAGCACCCGATTGCCATCCGTATATGTCACTAATATCTGTTAGTAATGCCTCAACGTACTTCCTGCAAGGGAGAATTGTGAGATTTCCCTCTTGACTTGATTAAATAGTCCGTTCAATCAGCCGGTCGGTCGCATTGCATTCGACGGGACGTGTTTTGCCGAAGCCCTTCAGTGAGGTGTCTATCTCGAACGAGAATAGAAATGCCTCTTTAAAATCACCCCAGTAGGAGGAACTGTAAAGGTGGTTCCTTGTTGGCTTTTTGTCATGTGTCTCTGAGTGCCGCCTGAGTCACAAACCAATCTGGGTGGAGGGTCAGAACTTAGCCGCAGCGTCTGTGTTCGAGAGATTGAGGGAGAACTCTTTCAAGCCCAGGGCGAGTCATCTTCCTCATCCAGTTCAGAGAGCAAACGTGGGGAGAGCATGGCTGGGTTGAATGGACGGCTCAGCCACTGAGGAAATTGAAATTCTGTGATGCAGGTCACATCTGACTACGCCTGGTCTTTGAAAACCACATTTCATTAATTATTCCGTAAAAGCAAAATTATCTTTCCGTGGGACCAAAACAAATTACAGTGCTTAGTGCAGGTTGGTGGTGATATTTGTACAGGTACCATTTTTCTTGGTTTTTACCAGCCTCCCGTCTTGCACTTTGAGGAAAGTAAGACATGCAAATATCTTTGTGAACGAGGGGGACTGAGTCTCAGGAAGGTGGCAGGCTGGCCCACGGCCAGTCACCATTTGTGCTACCACTGATGCCAGACCTTCACATGAGGCCAGAGACTTTTCCAGAACATCACGTCACTTCCTGTGCCTAACTCTCGGTTAGAGAGTATGGTCACTCAAAATTATCTATAAAATGATTATGTTCTCGTTGAAATTTAGAACTCTGGCAAGGTATGTGCCAATAATTCCTTTGTTTAAAATGCCAGCTAATGCCCTGGCTGGTGTGGCTGCGCTGGGGGGAGCCTTGTCCTGTAGCTAAAACTTGCAGGTTCGATCCCCAGCCGGGGTGCATACTGACCAATGTTTCTCTCTCTCTCTCCCTCCCTCTGAAATCAGCAAACACATCGCAGGTGAGGATTTTTCTAAAATGCCAGCTGACATCTACTGTTTATGTCCTTCTTTGGTCTACTACAGCCCTTTAAAGCCGCTCTGTTATTATCCCCATTTTACAGATGGCAAACCTGAGTTGTAAAAGTATCCTCATTCATGAAAACACAGGGCAAGCCACCCTGGGAGAGCCTCGGGGGAGCTGCCGAGTGCCCCCACTGAGGGCATCACCCCAGAAATTGCTTGTAGCGTCTCGCTCTGGCAGAAATCACCCAACTCCCCAGCCCGGGGCCAAAGCCACCTGGAGGGCGTGTCCCCATGTGCCACCTAGCAAGCACCACACACCACCAGCGTCCTACCCCTCCCACACCTGCCTCCTCAAACATGGCTATCTTTCAGCCTGGGCGCCATGTTTAAGAAATCTCTCAAAGACTAAGCTCAGAAGGACAGCCCTCCAGTGGCCCTGGGGTAGCACTGAACTCAGTGCTTCGTGCATGACTGAAGTCAGAGAGGAAGCAGGAGACCCGGGCGGGAACACAGCCTGCGGAGCCAGCTGCCTGGGTTTACCCCCGGGGGCGTCCTCACAATCACGACCTCTTGGCTGGGCGTGTGTTGGAGACTCGGTCTCCTCACCTGTAAAATGGGCAGTGCGGCTCACAGATGCGGTTCCGGAGACGATTAAAGGAACTAAGAGCAGCCCGCAGTCCCGGTCCAGCGTTGAGCTTCTGCTTGTTTCCCAGCAGATCCACCTACTCCGGTCGCAGGGAAACTAGCCAAGTAATTAGCTTAAAGGAAGTGCGTGCTGGATGCACGGATGTTTGGGAGAGGAGAGCATTCACCGGGTTAGCTGACAAGTGCAGATGACAAAGCTCCTGCTTTGCAAACATTTAGTCGCCTGTCCCCTTAGCGATATTACCCTGGGAACACTAAGGTGACAGGCAGTTAAGAAAACGGGCTTTGGAATTTTTTTAGCAGAGGCCTCACCGCTGGTTTGGAGTTTCATGATTTAAGGTGCAATGAACAAGGAGCCCTTGCATCGACTGAGCTTCACAAGACAGCGCTTACTGGGGGGTGTGCAGGCCCACCCCTGAGCTGCAGGGCGTGGAAGTGACGGCGCACTTCAGGTAGTTAGTTCTCTGATCTGCGCGTGCGTGGCCCCGCAGACACACGTGGTCTTCCCAGCTCTGTTTTCTGTGAAAACCCTGAGGGCTGCGGGCAGGCTTCCCATCTGAGAGGCCCACATCGCTGATGGCCTGAGACCTCCCCGGAGGCGGGGTGCCTACTGGGAAGTGAATTTCTTAATGTGGGGTCCCTTGGGGTCTGGAGCTCAGGCTGTTCCCGTCCACCCCGAAAATAACGCATCCAGCTCAGCTGTACATTTTGGTCTGATTTCCAGTTTCCGGCTTAATCTCTATGGAATCTGGGGACAGGTGGGCCTGTTTCCCAAGATCGTTGATTAAATGTTTGCCTGCCGGGGTCGATCTTCCTGCACGGTGTCTCGAGGTTTGAGCACGCACGCCGCCGATTGGACCGCCTGGGTAGCATGTCCTCTCTGCCCGGAGCACTTTTTGTTCGGTTTCTGTTGCTTGTCGCTGAAGATCCCGAGGCTCCCCAGACAGGAGACCTGTTTCTTGAATGTTTCTCCCCTTTTTCACTCTGCTCACCATAACTCACCTCTTCCCCGCCACCCCTCCCTGTCATCCCTTCCCTATTGCCCTTGCCCTGTTCCTGCACCTGTCTCTGTGTCCACTGAAGAGGTCGGAGGTCAGTCCTGCTCCTGCGCACTCCTTTACCACCTTCTGCCTTTGATCTGCTCTAGAGCAAGAGACTTACTCAGCTGAGCAGGACACTGCGGTTCCAGCAGGTCCCTGGGCTGCGCTTCCCACCCCTTCTTCCCCGGCTCTGCTGCGCGGTGCCCCAGGCTGGTCCAGGTGGACGAGGCGCCAGGTGAGCCCCGCCCACTCTGCTCTGGGACCCGTCAGCATCGGCTCTCACCGCAGCACGGACGGCTGATTCACCCACAACCCGGCTCGCTCTTCCTGAGTGCGCACAACTGTTACTGGTATTCTTCCTGGGAGAGAAAAGAATGTAATTAAGGAGCCGCACAGGTGCCCTGGCCCAGGGGCTCAGTTGGTTGGAGTATCACCGCGTATACCGAAGGCTGCTGGTGCGATCCCCGGTCAGGGTGCATCGGAGAGGCAATCGATCGATCGGTGTTTCCCACTCACATTGATGTTTCTCTCTCACCGTCTCTTCCTTCCTCTGTCTCCAAAAACTAATAAGCATAACTTCAGACGAGGATTAAAAAACAAGAAGAAGACACTACACCATCTCAGGACATTTGGAAATTGCTCCTTTACTCCCCGTGTTCTTATTTGAAATGCATGGGCAACGCTAGCTGTTCACTGGCCCCTGAATTTCCTTCTCCGTCACCCCTGTTCGCCATTGTCACCATTATTCACTGTGTAATTTTGTTTATTAAAAGTTTGCCATCAAACTGTCTCTGCGTAATTTATCGATCCCTTCTACCGAGTGCCTTTGTTTTGTTAATAAATAAAGCTCCAGAGGTTGGACTGTTCCCCAGCGTGGCACAGCGTGACTCGTTATGAGTCTGTGTTAAAAAGAGGCCGCAAGCCCGCAGTTTTAATGAGGACTTAAAGATGCAGACTTGGCGAAGAATTTCTCATCCCTCCCCGAATGTGTCTTAAGTAAGAGGATAGGGAACGTTCTCAGAGATTTTTATTTCTTTCCTAAGAAAGCCGAAGATAAAAGGAGTTACTTAAAAAAAAAAAAATGCTTTGGTCTTGGTTTGAGTCTCACTTCAAAAGGATCTGAGGATGATGCGAGGCTAATACTCTGGATTCCACCAAGATCCTGAGGTGGCTAAGCCCACCGCCCTAGGTGAGTGCCGCCCCCCCCCCAATCCCCTCCCTGATCCCTGCCAGTGCTGGGGTGAGCTGCTGGGCTGAAGGGTAAGTCTGGCGTAGACAGACTTGTACTCAGATGTCCCTGCCCAGTCCCTTCCCAGCACAAGGTTGCTTTTTCTGTTTTTCTTAATAATAGGATTTATTATATTTCCATTTTTAATTTTTATTAAATCTATTGAGGTGACATTGGTTAATAGGATCTATATGTTTCAAGGGCACATTTTTTAAAAAAAACCTTTTTAAAATGTTTTTTTAGAGAGCGGGGAAGAGAGGGAGAGAAACATCAATGTGTGATTGCCTCTAGTACGCCCCCTACTGGGGACCTGGCCCGCAACCCAGGCATGTGCCCTGGGTGGGAATCAAACCAGTGACCCTTTGGTTCACAAGCCCATGCTCAATCCACTGAGCTACACCAGCCAGAGCAGGTGAATTTTATTTTGAAGGCCCTTCTTTCATGAGAGACTAGGAGTGCCGTATTCCCTGATTTCTCTCGCCTTTAATAATGTCTGGCCATGCCTTTATTCTTTTCTGTGTCTTGGCTGAGTCACAGCATCTTCTTCTCAGAACTTGTAAGCGTTGCTCTGTTGTCTTCGGCCTTGACTGTTGCTTTGGAGAAATCCAGTTCAGTGCTTTTTCCTCGGAAGCAAGGAAGACAGCAGCTCTGCACTCTTTGTGGGAATTCCCACTACTCTGCCCACAGGGCTCGCTGGCCGACTCACGTGACCGACACCGCCTCTTTGAGACGTCGCTGAGCTCAGACCAGCCTTTGATTCTGATTCAGGAGAATGATATCTGCCCTTAGGACTTTCTTATCAAACGAACCTGGCCAGTTACAATGACACTACGCCTGGTTCTTTCGTCATTCCAGGGTCACTAACCGCGTGTGGCTGAGATGCACATTCCCACACTTACAACTGCCTGTGATGGCAATTCTTAGAGTTTCCAGAATTGAATTTGACACACAGCTGTAAGGGTAACTCTAGGATATTGAAAACCCTCTTTGATGAAGTGCTTGCATGTTTGTCTTCTAAGCACTGATTGATCTCTGATAGAAAATTCCCCAAAAGCAGTCTGAGGAACAAGATACAGTCCACAGGGGAGATGAGCTTTCCAAAGCCCATTTTTTCCATTAAAATCATTCATTACTGAAACAATAGCTTCAGATCTAAAGACAAATTCCTGATGATAAACAGCCCAGTTGTTGGCGAGAGGCACAATCAAAATTTTTTAAAAGTTCACCTCCAATCTGAGGATCGGTCTTACATTTGTTCTCAAAAACCAATTCCCTTTTGGTAAAAAGCTACTGTTTTTATGGAAATGTTTATTTCCTTGTAAGAAGCAGTAAGTCTTCTGAGAATATTTGATGAGCAGTGAGCATTAGCCTCAATTAAGCTGGTCACCCTTATTCAAGCAAGAACTTAGAGACAGATTGTGAACTTCCTCTGTCCTCATTCTGAAAAACAGCAAAGGTGACAGATGGCATCTGCAAGATCGGCATCCTTTAGAAATACAGATGACAGCTTCCTTCTGCTATGTCCTGTCCCGAAGGCTGTACATTTAGTCATTTATAAAATCCCATTTCACAGATGAAGAAAACTGAGCGGAAAGAGACAAGCCACCTTAGCCAAACCCGGGCAGGATTGTGCTATGGTGCTTCTCCACAAAGCAAGACTGTCAGTGATGGTTGCATAAATCCCCAGAAATCCCTGTATGTACAGAGAACTATTGCCTTTAATCGACAAAGTGCATCAGGAAGTTGGCAGGTGCTAAGAATGTGACCAAAAATAAAAAAAGTGAGGCCCTGGCTGGTGGCTCAGTGGATTAAGTGCTGGCCTGTAAACCAAAGGGTCGCCGGTTCAATTCCCAGTCAGGGCACATGCCTGGGTTGCGGGCCAGGTCCCCAGTAGGGGGCGGGCGAGAGGCAACCATACATTGGTGTTTCTCTCTTTCTCCGTCCCTTCCCCTCGCTCTAAAAATAAATAAAATCTAAAAAAATGTATTAATAAAATTAAAAAAGAGTGAGGAAGGCAGGCGAGAACCGGAGACCACAGTGTTATTCCCCCCCCTACCCCCCCCATCCACTGGCCGCAGTGTGAAGCAGCAACTGGATTTCCATTCATTCACTGGCTGAGGTTAGCCGCCATCTGTGCGGAGTAGCATCCCGTGGGAGGCGTCGGGAATGAAATAGTAAAGAAAGCAGTGAGCCCGACTTTACGGTCAGTAGAGATGATGGACGTCGGTTAGAAACGTCACAGAGAAGTGGGAAAGGATAGCCCGTGCGTGGAGGACACATGGGCAGCCACGAACGGATGACCTCGGACCCCAGACCTGGGGCAGCGGGAGGTACTGGCCAGGCGAAGCGCTGCGCTGGTCGCAGCGGGAAAGGCGGCTCTGGGCAGCACGGGCTGTTAGCGTGTCGCTGCCACTGAAAGGCCCAGGCAGGGAGGCACAGGTGACAGATGAACTTGGAGGAGCAAGCGTATTTCCCTCTGCACGGGAAGGGTAGGGACGGGCCAGCTACTCAGGAGAGCAGCAGAACGGAGCTGAAGGCAGGGAACTGGTCAGACAAGTGATGGGAGGGGACAGTGAGACCACCCATAGGGGTTAGCAATGATGGAAGACCCTCCCCCCACCCCTGTGGGGGCACTGGGACAACAGAGGAGCATTCGGAGTCGCCTCTCAGAAGCTGGTGGGCTCTGTGCCCCAAGATATGGCCCCGAGGCAGACAGAGAGGGAGCAGTACCAGGTTTGTCCCCTTCTCTGCTCTGACAGCCACCTTTTCCACCAGCCATCACTTAACCACTGGCCTAGGAGCTGGGGCACCAGCCACAGCTGTCACCTCCAGGAGGTGCAGAGCGGGGTGGGGAAGGGCAGGGCCAGGAGCAGGTCTGTGGACAGCGGCCCTCAGCAAGCACAGACAGGAGATAAACTCATGTTAAATAAATGAGCCCCTCAAATCCCCCCCCTTTTCTGGGGGCATCTTCTCTGTCAAGTCCTATCTGTCCATTTGAAATCCTAAAAATGTGCCCAGTCTACTCCAGGATCTCATTTATTTTTATTTTAGGGCATATTCACTTGTTACATGAACTTAAGGTAGTGGAATGCAAAATCTACAGTGCTCACCTGCTAGGATATCACCAAGTGTCTATTGTTTTTGGTAATTTTCAGTCATTGTCCATATTTGCTATAAAAAATTAACCCAAGAGCCCTGGCCAAGTGGTTCAGTTGACTGGAGCATCACCCTGTGAACCAAGAGGTCACAGGTTCGATTCCCAGTCAGGGCACATGCCTGGGTTGCGGGCCAGGTCCCCAGTGAGGGTGTGCGAGAGGCAACCACACATGGATGTTTCTCTCCCTCTCTTTCTCCTTACCTTCCCCTCTCTCTAAAAATAAATAAATAAAACCTTTTTAAAAAATTGTAAAAAGGGAGGGGGGACTCACCATTATGTCACCATTATGTTGCTTCTTGGATCCCTACATCCCTAGCTGCTCTTCCTTATTTCCAAAATTTTTTGTATCTGTTTTATGTACAATTTTCAGGGTTTTTAGTTGCATTTAGTGGGAAGAATAGGGAAAAGTTCATCAAATGCATCTCCCCAGAAGCAGAAGCCTCCAATCCTCCAGTGGCTTTGAAAGTGTGTTATTTCATTTCAAAATATTTGGAAATTTTCTAGAGGTCTTTCCGTGGTTGGTCTTGAATTCCATTGTGATAACAGAACGTACTTTTTTGACTTGAATTCTTTTAAACTTACTAAGACTTGCCTTTTTTCTCCCTTTTATTGAATTTGTTGGGGTGATGCTGGTTAGCAAAATTATACAGGTTTCAGACGTACGATTCCACAACTGAACACCACGTGTACCCCGTACTGTGTGTCCACCACCCCAAGTCCAGTCTCCTTCCATCACCATCTACCCCCCTTTTACCCTCTTCTACCTCCCCCCTCGCCCCTCCCCACTCTGATCACCACACCGCTGTCCGTGTCCACGAGTCTTCTCTTTGTTTAATTTTTGCCTCAATCCCTCCACCCAAATTATAGACTATTTTGGTCAATGGTTTGCATGCACTTTCAAAATATTTATACTCCGCTGACATTGAGTGGGATGTTTTCTATCAATCAGTGTAATTAGGTCAAGTTGGCTGCTAGTGTTATGCAAGCCTTTTCCACCCTCATTTATTTTCTGCTTGCACGTTAGGTCAGTTACGGAGGGAGGGAGGGAACCTCTGATCGTAAATGTAGATTTGTTCCTCCTTGCAGTGCTGTTCGTTTTTACTTTGTGTATTTCCGGGCTCTGTTATTAGACGCGTACATGTTTAGACTCATGATTTCTCTTGTGGCATTGACCCCTTTCTCATTATGAAATGAATTTCTTTATCTCTGGTGGTTTTCTGGGAGCTTTTTATCCTCAATGGATATTTCCTTTAGCCAGATTATTTTTCTACCTTTCCAAAGTGATCAAATAATTTTTCCTGTTAGGTCTGCCAGTCTGTTGAATCACACTGACTGATTCTTAATGTGAACCAGACTTGCATTCCTGGAATGAACCCCCCTACTTGTTGTGCTGTGCGTCTTACAGATTTTGCCAGCTTCAGTTTCCTCTTGTTTTGTTGATGGTTTTCGTGTCGATATTAACTAGGGATATTATCCTTCATTAGTTTTCTTTTCTTTTCTTGTAACACCTGTGTCTGGTTTTGCTCTTGGTCAGGCAGGCCTCCCAGAATGCACCGGGGAAACTTACCTTTTGTTCTGTTTTCTGGAAAAGTTTGTGGAGAGCCGATGCTATTTCTTTTTTAGATGCTCGATAGAATTCTGTAGTGAAACTATCTACAGTTAGACTTGTATGTTAAGAATGTCTTTAAATAAAATGTAACATTGTAATAATAGATACAGGTTATCTAGTTCTTCATGAGTGAGTTTTGGTAGTCTGTGTCTTTCATGAAATATGTGCATTTCACCACAGTTGCAGAATTATTGGCATCGCATTATCCATTCTTTCTTTTGTCATTCAGTGATGTTTGTCCCCATTTTCATTCCCGATAGTTTGGGTTTTTCTTTTTTTGACTTGACCGGACTGTCTAGAGAGTTTTCAGCTGTGGTAGGGTTTCTTCGAAGATGGCCTTCAAGAGTTTCTGCCCTCTACTTAATCCTCCATAGCATGAATTTGATTTATTTTCAGTACTGTGATTAGGTCATGTTACAGGACACAGTTGAAGTTAAGATATGGAAATGAGGCCCTGGCTGGTGTGGCTCAGTGGACTGAGCATCAGCCTATAAACCAAAGAGTCGCAGGTTCGATTCCCAGTCAGGGCACCTGCCTGGATTGCAGGCCAGGTCCCCAGTAGGGGGCGTGCCAGAGGCAACCACACATTGATGTTTCCCTCTCTCCCTCCCTTCCCTCTCTCTAAAAATAAGTAAATAAAATCTTTTTTTAAAAAAAGATATGGAAATCATATGGGTGAGCCCGAAATGAAGAAACACCTGAATTGGGGACTAAGTCTCAGGAACACAGGATATGAGACATGTGTTAATAACATTATAATTAATCAAGAAGAAAGAAAAGCCTTGGCTAGTGTGGCTCAGTGGATTGAGCACCGGCCTGCAAACCAAAGGGTCGCCAGTTCAATTCCCAGTCAGAGCACATGCCTAGATTGCAGGCCAGGTCCCCAGTAGGGGGCGTGTGAGAGGCAACCACACACTGATGTTTCTCTCCCTCTCTTTCTCCCTCTCTTCCCCTTACTCTAAAAATAAATCTTTTTTGAAGGTTTTATTTATTTACTTTTAGAGCAAGGGAAAGGGAGGAAGAAAGAAGAGAGAAACATTAATGTGTGGCTGCCTCTCACACGCCCCCTACTGGGGACCTGGCCCACAACCCAGGCATGTGCCCTGACTGGGAATCAAACTGAGGACCCTTTGGTTCACAGCCCACACTCAATTCACTGAGCTACACCAACCAGGGCTAGAAATAAATCTTTTTTAAAAAAAGAAGAAAGAAAAAATTATAACAAAGAAAAGTACACTCAGGATAACCCCTCCTGTTCAATATATTACTAGAGGCTCTTGACAGTATAAACTTAGGAGGCTCCACATGGAAAATTTAAAAGATAGAATCTGTATAAAATACTATTAAAATTAATAAGATGTTGAAAGGTAGCTGGATATGAGATCAATAGCAAAAAAATTCCTCTCTGTATGCCATCAATAAAGAGTTATAAGTTGTAACTTAAATAAATGTAATTTATATTTAAGTACACCATTGTCCATGACAACGGAAATGCGCATTCATCGTGCGCTCGAGCTAACGAAAAACCTGCCAAGGCTTTCTGGAAGACACTCAATATTTTATTGAAGGACACTCGAATTGAAATAAATAGCACTTTCTCACGGCACAACTCCTTGTTCGCTTAGAGCTCTCCTGTCACGTAGCCCCAGTGATAAATAATGAAACATGCATTGATTTATTCCCATCAAAACATCAACAGTGTTTGTCGAGGAACTTTTCAAACCGACTGGATGATTTACGTGGCAACGCCAAGACTCCAGGCTGGCTTAGGCATGGAGGACCCTGGGACTGGGCACCTCTCTGCTAGTAATTGATGATGCCGTGGTCTTAGAGTTCCATCCCTCTTTTTCCCAGTTTTATCGAGGTGTGACTGACCCAGAGCACGGTGTAGGTTCAATGGGTACAACAGGGGGGTTTGACACCTGTGTGTGTGGGGAAGTGGTGAGCACAGCAGGGCGAGCGAGCACCTCTGTCACCTTACGACAGACTACCACGTGTGTCTGCGTGTGTGTGGTGAGAACGCTGAAGATCTGAAGATCTCAGCACCTTTCATCACAAAGTGCTCTTGACTGCAGGACCGCTCACTCCTGCAGCTGCAAACTTGTAACCTCTGACTGACCTTCCATGCTTCCTTCCTCCCCACCGCTGGCCTGGCAACCACCAGCATGTTCCAGTGGATTTAGTTTAAAAGTGACATCACACCGTGTGTCTCCTCCTTCTGACTTACTTCCCTCCCATAATGCCCTCCAGGCCCACCCACGTGGCTGCCGTGGCTGAGTGTGTTGCTCTGTACCCAGTCACACACCCCACGCCCACCCACGTGGCTGCCGTGGCTGGGTGTGTTGCTCTGTACCTAGTCACTCACCCCAGGCCAGACTGCGGTGGCCTCCATGGGCCCCACAATCAGGGACCCCTGTAATTCACTGTAAGAGCCCACCAGAAGCCTGGGTCTGTCTGGTTTAGAAAGAACTGACCACTGAAAATTATTATTATTTTAATCCTCTCCTGAGGATGTTTATTGATTTTACGAGAGGAAAAGACAGAAACAGAGAGAGAGAGAGAGAGAGAATCATGTGAGAGAGGAACAACAATCGCTTGCCCCTCAGACACACCCTGACCAGGGATCAAATCTGCAGCCTTTTGGGGTACAGGACGACGCTCCAACTCACAGAGCCACCCAGGCAGGGTGGAAAACGGAAACCACTTCTGTCCAGTGTGTGAACTGCGTCAGCCCGGCTGCAGGGCGATCGGGGGAGGAGCTCAGGCGGCCTGGGAGAAGTGTGCACTTGGACTTGGACTTCGCACCCAGAGGAGCTGGCGGCTGTGCCCGGGAGGGTGGGCGCTCTGACGCCTGCGTGCCTGTGGGTGTGTGCACAGTGCAACAGGGAGCAGACAGCAGGGACACCACTTTTTAAAATGGTGTGTGTCCTTTCCCAAGGACATGCTCATCAGTTTTAGGGAGAGAGATGGGGAGAGAGAGAAGCACCAACGTGAGAGAGAAACATCGGTCCATTGCCTATTGTACTCGCCCCACCGGGCACCAAACCCACCACCGAGGCATGTGCCCCGATCGGGGATCGAACCTGCAACCTTTGGTTACGGGATCGCACTCCAACCAAGCGACCAGCCGGCCAGGCCAGGAACAACATTTTGTATTCGGTCACGAGTCCCAGAACCAATGGCAGTCGTCGCCTAGGCTGGGCCCGGCCTGCCTGGGAGACCTCGGCCGCGCGTGTCCAGGAACAGGGAGGGCGCCAGCCTCCTGAGAGGGCGGCTCACGTCGGCCTCGGACGAGTAAGAAACACGAGGCGCGTCTGAGCCGGGCACCCCACGGCCTCGTCCTGCCTGTTCAGGGCGAGTGCTCGCGGCTCTGGGGGGGTCGCCCTGCGGGGGTCAGCGCTGCTGGGACCACCTGCAGCTGCTCCCCGGGGTCAGGCTCCCATGGAGGCTGGAACACAAGAACCAGGGGCGCCTGGAAGTCCTTCTCGGGGTGCATCCCGGAACTCACCAAGAGCGAGTGACAGCGCCTTGCGCTGGGCTGTGGTCCCCAAAGCCCCTCTCACTTCCCCGCCCCCCCTCCCAACAGGGGGACGTGGGGTGGACCTCTGAGTTAGGGACAGGGGTTGCGGGGCACAATGTGGGAGCCGGGTCACCGCAGGGCGCGGGGTGGGGGAGTGGGGGGGAGAAGGCCTTGCTAGCATGAAGGGCGCATCCGCTCTGGAACTGTCCCTGTTGATCTTACTCAGGAGCCGGCAATAAATCATTCAGCTCCTTCGAATATTCCACTGCGACCGTGTTTGTTACTGCTTCGGTGATTTATTCTGTTTTGTTTTTCTGACTTCTGTGGTTCGTTATTGAAATTTTATGTAAAAATTAATAGGTTTTTGGATATCACACATAATTCAATAACGGTTCCCCAGGAAATGATGTCACTTGGCATTGAAATTGCTTAGGAAAGTATTTTGTATTCTTTGATTGCTTCAGTTTCGTCTGATTCTTTGGTGCTGGAGTGCTAATTTGCTTAAAATTTTAAATGTTTTGTAGGAAATAGTCTCGAAATTCACGTTTCTATCAACCACATTCAACAACGCACAACAGAACACCGCATCCTGGAAAAAAAAATCTAATTATCGAAAGGCGTAGTTTTCACAGGAGTTTAATATAGTTTCTCTGTCAGCCTTTTTAAGTAAAAAATAGAACTTTCATGATGATACTTACTTTAAACAAATACTAACTGATCGTGTATCATTAAGTAACAATGGGGAACAAGAGAAATATATTCTATAGCCCACCAGCTAATGGGCTGGAAGACAGACAGTGTGCTAGCCATCACAGGAAGGAATTGGTCACACTTGTGGGGAGGGGCCGAGAGGACTTCCTGGTGAGCAAGGTAGTTTCTGAGCTGCAGTTCAAAGGTGAGAGGGAACACCTGGGTGCAGGGGCCAGGCGAGCATCCTGGGGGGGGGGGGGGGGGGGTGGTGGAGCTCAATGGTCTGCGGACCTCAGTGTCTGAGGACCGGGAGTCTGAGATGCCCAGGACACAGAGACTAAAAGGGACGGACCCTTATGCAAGGACAGCAAGATGCTGGGGAGGGAGTGTAAGGAGAGGATATAATGGCACTTGTGTTTTAGAAATGTCCTTTCAGGTGGCAGGACACGGAATGGTCTGGAGCAGGAAGGAGTGATTGTGGGGGGGCCGGCTGGGGGTGCTGAGAATGGAGAGGGATGCAGGAGCGGAGGGGAGCCAGAGGGGGTCCCCGCCGGACGTGGCTTCCTGTGTCCACCCCGAGGGAGTGAGAGAAGGAGCTGAAGGAAGAGCAGGGATCGGGTCGGGGTAGGAGAGCCCAGTGATGCGCGTGGTGACTCTCCCGGCCAGAGGCTCAGTCCAGCAGCAGGAAGGGTGGGGACACATCTCCCCGGGTCACCTGGAAAAGACACCGTTAGGGGTGATTCCAGGATAGGACATACAATGTATCAGACCGGCGGCCTCTCCGAGTCCCCAAGGAAGTTTGTGGGATCTTTAGGAATCTCTGTTGCCCCCACTCACCTCCCGTTGGGTGTGGCTCTGCTTTAGCCGGAGGGAGCAGAGGGTCAGAAAGGATTTCTTTTGGTTTTCTGGATCGGCACAGCCTGTGTGCTGGAGTCATAAGATAAATATAAAAATATTCAACAAAAGATGACGTACAAGGTCAATAAGCTAAACTTTGTGCTCTAAAAATACAAATATAACTAGTTACACAAGGTTATGTATGAAGGTTTAGGTATAGCTCTGCTGCCATTGAAGAAGCGAAATGACTGTGGGTCTGCCTGAGGGCTGAGCCGTTTATCTGTTAACCTTGATTTTTATTTTATTTTTAAATCAAACAGGCTATTTCTTAAAATTTTATTTTTGATTTTAGAGAGAGAGGAAAGGGGGAGAAAGGGAGAGAAACATTGAGCGGTTACACACGCCCCGAACAGGATCAAACCCTCAACCTGGGCACGTGTCCTGACTGGGAATCGAACCCGCGACCTTTGGGTCGGCAAGATGACACCCAACCAACTGAGCCACACTAGCCGGAGCTGTTACCCTTGATTTTATTTTATTTTATTTTTTCATTTTTTCAATATTTTATTTCTTTATTTTTAGAGCAAGGGGAAGGGTGTGAAAAAAGAGAGGAAGAGAAACATCCATGTGTGGTTGCCTCTTGCGCGCCCCCTACTGGGGACCTGGCCTGCAACCTAGCCCTGTGCCCTGACTGGGAATTGAACCTGCGACTCTCTGGTTTGCAGGCCGGTGCTCAATCCACTGAGCCACACCAGCCAGTGTTACCCTTGATTTTAAGCATGCAGTGAATTCAGTGAATTAGGTAATGGATTCAGGTAAAAATAGCTCATCGAGTAATTGTCTGTGGAGGAATTAATGTGTGTCTCTATCTCCTCTACCACATGATATGTTTGTTTCTGAGTCTTTTACAGTGACCAGTAAAATGCCTTGCACAGCCATAACTACTCTAAAAACGAGACTTAACAACACCAGCATTTTGCCCCTTTTCCAAGTTAATATTGTTGAAGTTACACATTTTTATCCAAGGCAGTCATTTGACCAAAGAAGTTAGGAATTATTTCCCTGAGTTATTTTTTAAGCCAAGAAAGCTCTCCCCATGTTGGCCTTCTTTCCTGCAGGTGACTACGTTGTCATGACGATCTATTTTGAACTGAGCAGACGAATGGGCTACTTCACTATTCAAACGTACATCCCCTGCATCCTCACCGTGGTCCTGTCCTGGGTGTCGTTTTGGATCAAAAGAGATGCGACACCGGCAAGAACAACATTAGGTAAGCTTCAGAAAAAAAAAAATACTCTCTTACCCTTTTGTGTCATTTCAGTACAGAAATATTAACAAAAATGCTTTTGATGACAGAGACTTCCAATGTAATTGATTCCACGCGAGGGCTGCGCTTAGGATTGTTTCCAGGAGCCGAGTGAGATTATTCTTCCTGACAGTAGATTCCACAGGTGTGCCTGCGTGAAGTTGGGGTTGGGAAGTCAAGTAAATCACTGGTGACATCTGATATATGCTCCAAGGATGATGTCATCATCAAGCTGTGGTCCCAGCCCGGGATCTGCCATGCTCAAAGACCTCATACATCAATGTAAGGAAGTAGTGCTCGGGAGACTGAAGACACAATATTGGTAAAAGAGCCTCTTAGTAAGAGAAGGTCTGCTGGTCTGTAGACACTTTACCAGCAAACAAGAGAATGGTCCATTTTTTCCGCTGTAATCTGCACATGAAAACTCAGAGTCTTTTCGTGAGTTTTCCTCTGTCGCCCGAAGTCCTGCTAATAAAACATTCCACTTCGGTGGTTTTAGGACTATGCACCGTGTTCTACATAATATCAGTGCTTCCTGTTGATAGGAATTTTGCCTGACTTTCAATATTTTGATTTGTGAAGACAGGGAATGTGTAAGACTAAAGAGAGAGGTTGCCTATCTGCAAAAAATTTCTTTCGGAACCCAGGGCTCTGCCTCCATTTAAAAATGTCTTTTCAGGTCTCTCTCATTACATCGTGCTTCTGCTGTGTTTGTTTTCGTTCTGTGTTCAACCACCGAGCACTGTTTGGAGCTAGATAATTTAGCCTGTAACGTCCTCTACCAGTGTTCCTTTGGCACACTTACAGAAAAGACGTGATAGAATTGGTAAGTCAGGTGGAAAAGGTGTCACATAAATTTAGTAGCTGTTCTAGGGGTTAGGAGCCCACAGAGACACACGTCGGCTGTCATAGTGAGCAGGACTTTACCAGTGAGCTCTAAAACATTGTAATATGTGGTGACGTTTGCACACCCGAGACCATGGAAGTCTTATCAAGCAGTAGTTGTGGTGGCCTGAAGAAGCAGAGATACCAGAAAACCACAGTGGTGGCCAATGACACATGTCCAGTCCAGAAGAGTGAAAAATGCTATTAACACCAGCATATTTAGTTGATACATCAGAAAGGCTAAGCCTAAGAATAAAGGGGTCCTCTAGACCTCCTCTAAATAAGCTTACACCAAGCCCTGGCCATACCAAGGAGACCACCCCCCAACCCGGCAAATTAACTCTGTCATAAGAAAGGATTCAATATACTTTTTTAAACGAAAGATAACATAGTCCATACTCTTTATAATGTATCACCCACAATATTGAGTGTACAATAAAAAATTACTAGCCATCCGTAGAGGTAGAAAAATGTGACCCATATTTAAGAAAAAAAAAAGAGTCACAATAAAAAGACATGGGCTTTCAAGCAGCATTTGTACAAATGTTTGAGGATGTAAAGAAAAACATAATCTTAATGAATGAACAGATGCATAATCTCAGCATATACAGTCTATTACAAAGAAAATTCCAGAATGAAATATATGATAGCTGAATTGAAGAATTAACTAGGCTTAAGTTAATAATTGAAGACGGTGGAATAAAATGTCATCTATAGTTAAATTCACATAAAATTTATCGAATTTGAAGAAGAGAGATAAAAGGATTTAAAAGAATAAACAGAGCCACACTGATTCCTGCGACAACATGAAGACATACTACATGATTGTCATTTGTGGTCCAAAATGAAAAAAGCAAAAGCATGAGGAAAAACATGAAGTTAAAGAGCTCCAATTTTAGTGGAAAACACCCAACTACAAATTCTGTAGACATGACGTAGTCACCACACTTGTTAATGAGTTGAATTGGATTCTTACCGTGATTTCTTTCATAAACACATGCCTGCCATTGGTGTAGACTTTGCAAATGTACACAACGCTTTTATGTGAAGTATCAGCACTTTGCCCCCTACGATTAGGAGAACACGGCCTTCTATTATACGTATGTTGATTCAAAGAAGGTCATCGCTTTGCATCACCAGATGCCCAGAAGGCCCAGAGCAGGGCTAGGGCTCTGAGTTCTGGGTCAGGATTCTTTACCCCTGGCAGGCTGCCCATCCAGGGCTGCTTCTCCGCCTGGTCTGGGGTGAGGGGTGGGGAGCCACCCTCAGCAGGTACGGGGAGCCATTCAGCAAAGCTGGATGCTACGGTGTTTCAGCACAGCTGGGAGGGAGCTCACTCACCCCTCCTAGCACCTAACCCCAGACAGACATTTCATAGCATTCCCACTGAGCCACAGAGGGGGTGAGGGTTCAAGTCCACGTGCCTGCGATGCTGGGGTCCACATCACTAGCCAGCCCGGTCACCAGCTGTAGCAGGTTCTGTGTCCCGGGAGCCTGTGTGGAGGAGAGGCAGGCTTCGCTCCTTTCATGCAGTGGTCACCCCCTCACCTCCCTCTCCTTGGTGCTTAGTAGCCCGCAGGCCTTTCTTCACGTGTTTTCCTTCTAAACTACCCACGACACACACATCGCTTTTCTAAACCCTTCCCACAGTCTCTGGTTACATCTTTAGAGCTAGCCCTCGCGTGTGAAATGGTCAAGGTCAGACCAACACGGAGTGTTAGGAGTTCACTCACTGCCGAACGGGTGTATGATGAGCACATTCGATGCAGAGCATTCACGGAAGTGCCTAGCCTGTGCTGGGCTTGCTTAGAACCGAGCAGAGGTGAACAAGACACAGTTCTGCCTGTGCAGACCAGCCAGTCTGTGATCTGTTCAAGGAGGGAGACTGCAATGACATATGCAAAGTTCACTGGGAAGATGCACACCAACAAAGCAACAAGCGGGCTACCTGGAAAGGCCAGGGGTAGGGCCAAGGTCTGCGTGCTCTGCTCTGTGCCGGGTGCTGGAGGCGCCTGGGAGGTGGCAGTTTGCAAATTCCATAGAGAAGGGGAAGTAAGAAAGAAAGCGTATCTGGTCAGGAGAGAACTGTGAGCCGTGGATCAGAGCCAACGTCATGGCAGACTGCACGCTGTATCTTTGTTAACAAATGTTTAAAAGACAAAACGTCAAACAATTGGAGAACAATTGAAAAAAACGGGAAGATGTCAGCCTCATTCGGGTATTTTAATGTCATTGGGGAGACTGCAATACAAATGTCACAGAAGCGGGGTTTACGACATTGTAGACGTTAACGTGTAAAAATAACGTCACACTCATGCCATGTCCCAAAGAGTTCACGTAACAACGCAGCGTCGGAGGGGAGGGAGTCGGTGGGGTTCCTGTGACAGCCTGACACCTGTCCTCACACAGGGATCACCACAGTGCTGACCATGACCACGCTCAGCACCATCGCCAGGAACTCCCTGCCACGCGTGTCCTACGTCACTGCCATGGACCTCTTCGTGACCGTGTGCTTCCTGTTCGTCTTTGCTGCCTTGATGGAGTACGCCGCCCTCAACTACTACTCCAGCTGTCGGAAACCGGCGGCCACGAAGAAGAAAATGTCGGTGGGTGCCCGCGCCAAGATTTTTGGGGAAGGCATTGGGGGGGATAGTCGGAGATAAATGATCTATATCCTTGAGTCTTGTTTTTTAACTTTTTAAGATTTTATTTATTTATTTTTAGAGAGCGGGGAAGAGAGGGAGAAAGAGAGGGAGAGAAACATCCATGCGTGGTTGCCTCTTGTGCGCCCCCTACTGGGGATCTGGCCCACAACCCAGGGATGTGCCCTGACTGGGAATCGAACTGGTGACCCTTTGTTTCACAGGCTGGTGCTCAATGCACTGAGCTACAACAGCCAGGGCTCCTTAAGGATCTTATAAAACATGAAATAGTTAACTCAACAAGACTTTAAGGACACAAGACACGTGTTCAGAAGATAGGAATGTCACCCCTCTCTTCAGCTCCACCCACCAGTGACAGGGAGGAATGTCATCAGACCTAAAAGATCACCCATACCTGGGGAGGTGTATGATGCAGATTTTCATAGCAGCTTTTGTAATGATTTTTTTCTCCTTTTCTCACAGTTATTACCTCCAGATTCCTCAAGATGGATTCATGAGCGAATAACCCTACAAGCTCCCTCCGTATGTATTAGCATTGCAGGTGCAAATATTTCTGTGAACTCTTACTAAACCGAGATAGAAGGATCTGTTATTGCTGATGTATTGAAGAGCAGCGCACACGCTGCCTTCAAAATGTGTTTACTTTCTAAAAATATCCAATTTAGAACATTTGAAAGATAAAGGAAAAACATCAGTCACCATCCTTCTATCCCGGGATTTGTGCAGAGCATACACATTTCAGTTTTGTATCTCAAAAATATGTTATCAACAAGCTTCTGTGTTTTGCTATTTTTTAAACTTTATTTTTCAATGATAGTTGAGCTTCAGTATTAGCTTCTGTTTGTTTCAGGCGCACAACACAACGGTTAGACATTTGTGTGGCTTATAAAGTGATCCCCCCATAAGGCTAGCACCCACCTGGCCCCATACCTGGCTATTACAGTATTACTGATCCGTGCCCTGAGCTGTACTTCACATCCTGCAAGTGTTTTATAACCTCCAATTTGTCCCTCTTACTCCTTTCCCCCTTTTCACCCATCTCCCCAAACCCTCTTCCAACCATCAGTGTGTCGTCTGTATCTGTGAGTCTGCTTCAGTTTTGCTTGTTCATCTATTTTGTTCAGTAGATTCTACATATCAGTGAAATCGTATGAAATTGGTCTTTCTCGCACAGGCTTATTTCATTTAGCATAACACCTTCCAGGTCCATCCACGTTGTCCCAAATGGTGAGATTGCATGCCATTTAGGGCCGAGTAACATTTCACTGTGTTAACAGTATCTTCTAGCATCGTTTCTGGATCTCGTCATATTCGTGATTGACATTCATACAGTCTTGGCTGGATGCTGGGCTGATTCACATGTGTTTGCTTCTGTACTTATTCTTATCACTGTGGCTTTGCATACGCTGGGCCATCTCCTTGGTATGAGTTCCTAGCAGCAAAAGGACCGGGCAGAAGGGTCTGTAAGGTCTTTGCCACATCGTGTTCCGCCAGCTCCATTTGCCGAATTTGCCCGCACTGGTTTGACAGCCAAGCAGAAAAACGCCCCTGCATACCGTTCCTGTTGGTTTGTCTTTGATTGTTGACAAAGTTTCATATTGTTGCTTATTTATTTTTTATTTCCATTTCTAGTTTCATGAATTGCTTTTTACGTCTTTTAACTTTTTTTTTATTTTTAAACGGAGAAGGGAAGGAGGAAGAGAAACATGCATTTGTAGTTGCCTCTCATGCGCCCTCCTCCTGAGGACCTAACCCGCAACCCAGGCATGTGCCCTGACCGGGAATCGAACCAGCAACCCTTGGGCTCGCAGGCTGGCGCTCAGTCCACTGAGCTACCCCAGCCAGGGCATGTCTTTCAACTTTTTTAGAGTAGCAATATGCCAGTTCTTCATGCTATATACAGGGTCTGGCACAAATAAGGCACCCTCCCCCCAACTTTTTAAAAAGATTTTATTTATTTATTTTTAGAGAGCAGGGAGGGAGGGAGAAAGAGAGGGAGAGGAACATCAGTGTGTGGTTGCCTCTCGTGCGCCCCCTACTGGGGACCTGGCCAGCAACCCAGGCACGTGCCTTAACTGGGAATCGAACCAGCAACTGTTTGGTTTGCAAGCCGGCACTCAAGTTACTGGGCCACACCAGCCTCGGCATACCACTCCTTTTTTATTAAAAATATTTTATTACAAAAGCATAAGCATGTGATTCTGTAACATAACAATATCACACTTGAGGACACCATGGGACATTTTAGGTGAAACATGCAAATTTATACTATGCATTATTCCACCCATATCATGACCCTACCAATTGCACTCATGTGGGCGTGCCTCCTGCTGCACCTGGTGCTGTGTACATTGTATTTTATGTGACACAAGAATGGGCACGGTCACAAATAGAATATATTGGGGTTAGTAGCCTGTTTTTTGTTCAGTTTGTCCTTCAGCTTTCCTTGGCAACGTCGTCACCATTATTTCCTGCCTTTTCCCACATGCGTTATCTGAAGTCTCCTGTGGTCCGATCTGTCAGCCACTCCTTCCGTGGTCTCTGCCCCCGTGTCCCCTCTGCCCTTAGAATGACATCCCCCAGCCTTCCTCTGAGGCTGACTCTGTGTCCTAAGCGCTTTCATGCATCAACTCACTTTACCCTCCAACAACCCATTCTACAGATGAGGAAACGGCAGTAGGAAGAAATGAAGCCTTATGAATAAGGACCAAGCTTTGTCAACTTAAAAAAATATATTACATTTAATTATTCATGCCTCTGAATGTTCAGTTTATGGCTTGAGGTAAGAATCTGTTAAAATTGGAGGAAACATGTCTTTAAATGGTGAGGTGAATACCCCTTTCATCATACCACAATTTTTATATCTAATCCCCTCCGCAGATTGTAAAGCACAGTTAATTTTAGATTGTAATAAAGAATAAAAAGCATTTACGTGAGCAGAAGGAACTACAGACCAGGACGCAGCTGCAGGTAGCAGCCGGAACTGTGTCCCACCGAGGCAAAGGGAGGCTGCTTTCCACAGAGAAAGTTCCCACCCAGGTGCCCAATGAGGTCAGCCACATGCAAATGAGGTTTCCAAATTCACGCAGTCCTGATTGGTCGCCATTATGTGTCCCGTATGTGTCAGTCACTGTGCAGCAGTTCTGATTGGATGGGGCGGGTCTTAGACATTGGTCTAAACAGGAAGCCGAGAGCTCAGGCTGAGGTTCTGGTTGGTGTGCAGAGTGCGTGAGGAGTCCCCCAGCAAATGGCCACTAGACTCATTATATATAAAATCTGGTTGACCACGGGGAGTCCATCCTAGCAGATAAATTTCTTCTCAGAGTCCACGGTACCTCTGCCCAAGGACACTGGACGCTTTACGCCTGTGGGGAGGAAAAAACTTTGCTCTGCCCTTCAGTGTTCTTTCCGCTGGTCTAAAAATTAGACCTAAATGAGACGGATGGACAGGAGAAAATAACCACATTGAATTACATACGTATATACAGGAGGAGTTCAGAGACAGGAAGTTAAAATGAGGGATAAACGACACTCTGAGCTAAGGATGATGTAAAGCATCTTGGGGCATCAGAGGGTCCTTGCAGGACGGTAAGAAGGGCAGGTGTTCGGTAATTAGCAGTTTGCCCTGCCCCATGGATAAGTGAAAAGGGGTTCTCTCTGACATGCTCTTATTAAGGGTGAGGTCCCCAATTCAGATTCTTCTCGGACAGCAGTTTACAACCAGTGTGCTGCAAGAATTTTTTTTTTTAATCCTCACCCGAGGATGTTTTTACTGATTTTAGAGGGACAGACAGAAAGGGAGAGAGACAGAGAGAAGCACTGATGTGAGAGAGAAATGCCGAATAGTTGCCTCCCATACACGCTCTGACCAGGAATCAAACCCACAACATCTTGGGACGACGCTCCAACCAATTGAGTGACCCTGCCCGGGCTGCTGCAAGAATTTTTAAAACATGTAGTACCTGGCTATTTAGTCAGGGGCACTGACCTCTTTTCCCTTAGATTGTCAAATAAAAAAATGACAACAGTCAACAGAACCACAGATCCTGCAGTGTGAATGGATCAAAGTTATACCTTTTTTTTTTTTTGTCAGATTGGCAAAAAATATAAAAAATTTTTTGGTGTGCAGAAGAATTTTAGTGATTAGTATATGTGTGCCATGAGGTGAAAAATGTTGAAAATCGCTGTTCTAGGTAGTTAAGGGAAGGGGGGAACACATTTGTCTTGAGTCTGCAGGGTTTGGGGCTGCCTCTCACTAAAAATAATCCTGGTACCACAGAGGCACATTTTGGGGTGATTTGTTCTGAACCCCCACTTGCCCACCCATACACCATGGGTGGTTTTCTAACTGCTAGTCAGCAACGTATGTTTGGTGCATTTCAACCTGCTCCTAAGGAGATTTCCTGGTGATCCATTCTCTGCAAGTGGGTATCAGTGCAGTTCTGACTTTCCAGCTGTGCGCTGCGAACACCCAGATGTTGCAAACAGCAAGTGCTTCCCGTGGGGAACAACAGATCAGAAGTAGTGGGGAGGGTTGGGAGTGGGTGGGGCAAGTCAAGCGGAGTAGCTGGGGGCCCAGAGGGCACATCACCCCCCCTGCCAGGGGCAGGTAGAGGAGGAAATACTGACATCTTTGGTGTAGAGATGACACCTCAGAAAGAAGGAATCCATTAACAAAAAGGAAAATGAACTTCCCCCAAAACCAGAATGTTACTTTAAAGGGAGAGAGTGGCAGACCTTAAAGAAAGCACATAGAAAAACAATTCAGGAGAGAGAGGTGAGGAGACAGAAACCTTCAAGGAGAGCTCACATGGCAGCCAAAGAAAAGGGGCCTTTTAAACAGTTGTCGCTGATTGTCAAGTCTTCAACTGGGAAGACCACAGGCTGCGGCCGGTTGCCCGCCACTCTGCCAACCAGGAAAACGGAAGCAGCGGCCTCTGAGTGCAGGGACAGGAGCCAGGGACAGCCCCCACTGACCACAGTGCGTGCGCTTTGGAGCAGGCTCTTCAGACTCGTCTGGGCCCCGGTTTCCTAACTCGCCCTCATGAAGCTAATGCCTGTGGCGTGCAGCAGCTCCTGTGCCCAGGAAACGCAGCAGGTCCCCAAGGGTCGCACAGGCACAGCCAAGGGGGTCGAGGATCCAGTGGGCTGCGGGGTCCTGGAAGACACTCAATCACGACCGCTCTGCCCATGGGGCCGCGTCTGACATCGCCGTGACAGTGGCAAGGAAGGCACATAAAGAAGGGCTTGGGCAGTTGAATGTATGGCTGTGTGGGGCACTTAACACCCTAAGTTTTACTTCAATTTTGTGAAGTGGAATTAGTTCCATCTCAAAACTGCGAGCTGTAAATGGCGCACTGCTGATGACCCGAGCAGGTGTCTACATGAAGGTGGCAACCTGGCTGACACTGTCAAACACACAAGCAATTGTCACTCAACAAAGGTGACGTTCCAGCTGCAGCTGGTCGGGTGCCCTGCAGGTCTCTCCAATGCTCCGACGTGGGGACAGGAATCAGCTGTTCGCACCAAACCTGGGACTTCACAGCCACTCAAGTTTAGGGACCATTAACCTACAGATGTGTCCACATTCGAACCCAAGGACAACAAGGCAGCAAGGTGGCTGCCAGCACATGCACAGTGGGCGGCGCTCAGTGAACACGGGGTCCATGACCCCCCCCAGTCCTGGCACAGACACCAAACAAAAGGATACCCCCAAAGCTACCAGCAGGGACACTGAGTGCCCTACACCTCCATCTGGGTGTCCCTGGTGTGTGACACCACACCGCTGAGAACACACTCAATCAGACTAACACCCACAAGCGGAGGGGGGCCAGGTTTCCTTAAAATAATAGCTTTTGGTAAAAATAGCAAGAGGAATTCGCGATGCCGTGTCATGAATCCCGGAAGGCCTCTGTCCCAGAGCGTGGTAAGGATGTCTGGCCGTCCACCGAGACCTGGGCTTGTGTCTGCCTCTCCCGGGTCTGTGGCACCTGCCTTTCCACGGGCACAACTCCGTCCCTGGGATCAGCCAGCACAGAAGAAACTGAAGCAGGCATGTGACTAGGAGTTCTAGTTCTCCGACGTGGCGCAGTGAGGTTAAAAGAGGTGTCCTCCTGGTGGACTGTGAGTCAGCACACAGTTCTCAGGTGTTCGGGACAGCTCAACAACAGCTGGAAGAAGTGACATGTGCTTTTGGGAGCCGCTCCCCGAGGTCAAGGTGAAGTATGAGGCCTCTCATTTGTGATTGAGCATACGTGAGCCGCCCTGCCCCCCGCCTTTGGCCCAGGCTGACTTTTCCAAACCTGGAGGGAAGTTTGGAAAAGGAAGTCAAGCATCCCCATCGAACAGATCCTGGGCGAGTCCATCCACCATGCACTGAAAGCTCATTTTCTGCCCGAATCACACGGAACCAGAAGATTCTGTCGTCAGGCCTGTACGCTTTATTTTTTACCACTTACTAATTAGGGAGGGGCAGTTTATCTCTGCACTATTCGACACACAAGGGCTTCCAGACGGCCCATGATTTCCAGGGGTTTCATTTAGGGTTCTCCAACTTCAGCGTGATGAAAAGTGGTCCGTGTTCGGTAGGAACCGCGGGGCTGAGCTGTGATGTTCTGGGCGGGTGTGTTCAGTGTGCGTCTGACTCACAATGTTGTCAGTGGGTGTGTTGGGAGTAGCCCCTCCATGAGCTGAGAATCCATATACATAATATCATGTGTTTACTCCAAACCAACAGAAAAGTAGGCAGAACAGGGACTTGAAATGACTAACAGCCATTTGAAAATATGCTCCATCTAGGAACCTACCGAACAGAACAAACCAAGGAGCAAAATAGAACCGGAGGCATGAAAACAAAGAACAGACTGACAGGGACCAGGGGGGGACCAGAGGGGAGGGGAAGGGGGGAGGGGAAGGGGGAGGGGGAAAGGAGGGGAAGGGTCTAATCAACCAACAGGTATGAATGACCCATGGACTCCGACAACTGTGCGGCAATTGTGGGAGCAGGGAGTGGGTGGGGCAGGGGAGAGAGATGCAGGGAAAATTGGGACAACTGTAACAGAACAATAAAAAAAAGAAAAAGAAAATATGCTCGGCCTCCCGCGCCCATCATCCAAAAAAGGCAAGTTTTGAATACCGCACTGCAGTTCTGCTTGCATTTGATTTGCATAGGTTGCACCCTCAAAGACTGAGCTCTCCGGGGCGGGGCGGGGGGCGGGGCTTGGGAAGGAGAAGTGAAGGGGGCGGAGCCACGGCCTCGTGAGCGGTAGCCCGAGGTCACCCATGCCTGTTGCTTGATTCGTCTGGGGCTGTTCTTAGTGCGTCTCACGGTGACTTCGGTGTCGTTGTCCTTGCCTGCAGAACTACTCGCTCCTCGACATGAGGCCGCCGCCCGCCGCGATGGTCACGTTCAACAACGCCCTGTACTGGCAGGAGTTCGAAGACACCTGCGTGTACGAGTGTCTGGACGGCAAGGACTGCCAGAGCTTCTTCTGCTGCTACGAGGAGTGCAAGTCGGGGTCCTGGAGGAAAGGGCGCATCCACATAGACATCCTGCAGCTGGACTCCTACTCCCGCGTCTTTTTCCCCACGTCCTTCCTGCTCTTCAACCTGGTCTACTGGGTCGGCTACCTGTACCTCTGAGCGCTGCTGGCGGGGAGGCGGGCGGGGCGTGCTAGGGCCCCCCTTGCCCGGTCCCCCGCCCCAGACCAGTCGGGACCCATCAGGGTAGCACGGGGACACTGCTCAGTCTGTCTGAAGTTCCGCCTCCCCTCTGAGCAGCGTGGGAGAATGTGCCAAATATTCCCATCGTGTATTTCACACTCACACACACACAGACACTCACATGCGCGCACACTCACACAGGCTGTTTCCACCCTTCCCTGAGTCTGTCACTTGGTGATGTTCACGAATGGTCCCTCGATATTGGAAGCAGCAGCCGATTATTCTTGCAAAGGAAGCTGTCACGCTGGCGAGCAAATAGGTGAGACGCTCTCTCAGCCGTGACCTTCCGGAGCTTTCGTTGGCTGCCCTGGGTGGCCACGCGGGCACGGGTGTGGAGTCACTGCTGGCTGAGACACGCGCACCCTGACCTGAGCCGCGTGCCCCCCAGGCAGCCTGAGTTCAAGTGTGAATGGCAGTGAGTTGGGAGCCTGGCTCCTCTCTTTGTGGCCTCTTTTGTTGTGACACTGTCATCATTTGCTCACCTTCCCTTACCTAATAACCTCACCTGGGCTGGGGAAGGGAGTACGCGCATCATCGCTAAGTTTCCAGTTGAGGAAAAAATATGATTTTCAGATGTGTTCATGTTGCTGAAATCAACGGTGTTGATTATCTCCGGACATCAGAAGGTCATTACTTTATTCCAAACTACTGAGAAGCGACAGTGTCTGAGCCTTCGGTTGGTGGACAGGCTGGGCTGAAGTCCAGCGTTTTTACCCTCGGAGGTGTGTCCGGCTGCCCCAAGGAGCCACCCCAGAGTGCGCACCCCGCTGATGTTACGCGTCACAGATTTGACGAATTATCCTCATCTTCGGAAGCAACGCATACTTCGTTCACAAGCCTTTGTCTTGAAAACGTTTTCCAGAGTGTGAAAGAAATGGAGATGGGATTTTTAAAAAGTTTTAGTGCATATTAACTTTCAAGTCAAATCACTTTAGACGCAAAAAAAATGGGTAACGGCTGTCATCAGTGGTATATTTTGATGAACAACAACAACAAAAAAAGCTTTTATACTTTGAAATATGGATACATAGCAAAATCCCAAAGAAAACATTCCCTGAAATTATTACTCTTTTGATATTTTTATAACACAAAACCAACTTGCTTTGTGGTGTTAGTCCTTTGTTATCACAGGATATCAGTATGTATATATTTCCCACAACACTTCGGAAGTCGCCCACTCCGGAGAATCAGGACAAAAAGTGCTACCAGCTCATTAACGATACTTAGTCATCACTAAAATGTCCATGCTAAAATTTGGGGACGGAATCTCTGTGCTTCTCACTGGGAAAATTGAATTCATTTTCTTGGAAACTGTAGAATTTTATTGTAATTTTCTGTCGGCCATATTGTCATTTCTCAGAGAACACGGCAAAGCACGATGCGGAGAGGCTGTGTTAAAAGCGCCGGTTTCACGGGATTTATTGGGTGTCGACCAGACATGGAAGGGGCTGGGAGCGGAAGAGGCCGGGAGAGTTGACAGGAGAGAGTCTGTTGCTTTTGATGAACGTCACTGTGAATCACGTGAGTGCACACTTAGGGAGGTGTGGTCACCCGGTCCCCAGGGTCGAATCCTTAGTGTGGGAGGGTGTGGCCCGTGGGTCCTCCCCTCCCTGCCTTCTGGTCTGACCGCTGCCACACAGGCTGCAAGCTGCTTGGCTCCTACTTAGCAAACCTGATTTAAAACCTAAGATGATCACTATTTACAGGGAAACAGGTTGAATCTATTGGCCTCACTGAAATTTCTCCTGTGTTTGGAGTTTCACCTATTGGTATATGGACCATCCCCCTGCCCTCGGTGGCCGGGGGGGCACCATGTCCACGGGACCTCAGGCTGTCACACCGGAGTGCTGAGCACCCAGGGGACACAGTCCATGGTCGGTCCTCTTCAAACACAATGTCCAATTTCAGGCATTTATCATTTCTCACAATACAAAGAATTTCAACCCGTTGCATCTTAACAGAAGTTCTGAAGGGAAGTGAATTTTCTAGTGAAGTTTTTCTTGGAAGGGAAGTAGCCTAAAAGCATTTTTATGGCATAGATTTGGCCTAATTTTACCTTACCTTTTTTTTACTGATGCCTCTTGTTTCCAAGCCACACCACACCTGGGCGTTGCTGGCTATGCTCATGAAATTATACACAGGACGCCTACACCAGTAACTACTAAGGCTTCCCCCAACCTGAGCTGGTTCAAACTCCCCGGTCCACGGTTCCTTTCCCACAAAGGGGGACTCTTCATCCCAACAGACTCCAATAAACGTGCACTCATGGAGCACAAATTAGATTCCCACACACAGAAATTTGCACGCTGGTCTGACTATAAAGAATTAACCATCCCCGGAGCACACACCCCACCTGGTCCTCGACAGGCTGCCCACTCGGGTTCTCCTTACCCATCTGGGTCTCAACTCCCAGGATGAGCTTCTCAGGCCGCAGCCTGGGAGGGGGGCATGCACTCGGCACAGGGGGAGGCTGAGGCTGTGCGTGTTCATTTCAGTGTGCGTGAGTCTGCCTTTTGGAGGACGGGACAGGAGGGCAGGGACAGTGTGTGGGAAGTGAGTCACACTAATGGAAGGGCTGTTCTTTCCTGTAAGCTTGGTTAGCAGGCTACGTGCGGGGCGCACGGCATCAGGCTGTTCCACAGAGACCCCACACCCTTCCAGCCCCCCTCCCCTGGCTTGCTTTGCAGGGAGAGTGGGGGAACATTTATGGTGGCAGGGCGGCGGCTGGGGGAAGTGGCCCAGTGACCTGTTGCTACTGCGTTCCTCGCTTTCACAAAGGCTAAACCGACCAGGCGGCAGCTCCCCATACTTGGAGCTGGGACTGTCTCCCTTTGGGGCTACATCCGGGTTGAGTGGGAGAGACAGGAAAAGGCATTTCACATTCATAGGATGACGGCAAAATGCCTCCTCAGAGCCTAGGAAGTTTCCATTTCTACCAGGTTTCAGCACCACCGACCAGAAGATTCTCAGATACTGGACGGAGAGGGGTAACACTAGCCTGATTTACTCCGGACCCAGCCGACACTGCCCCCAATTAACGCGACAGATGCCTTAAAAGAACACACAAAAGTCCAATATTACCCATCTCGCAGACTTGCCACCTCCCGTGAACACCTGTATCTCACACCGGGGTCTCTATCTCCGCTCTGAGCGTATGGAGACAGGACTTCATTTGTTCACATGGAAACAGTCTTATGCTCGGGTGGACTCCAGCTCAGTGGAGCACACATTAGTTGGGGTTCTTCCGCTCAGGAGATGCTCATGCTCCATGGCCAGGCATTTTCGGGCTCCACGTGAGACACTGGGGGGCAATCTTTAGGTCAGTGACATTGTGCTTGTCACAGGGCGTGAGTGTTCCCATTGCACCTTGTCTGTTCACCTACGAAGGCCCACCCGGGCTTTTTGCCTGGACGCAGCTCCCCGCTGCGGAAGTGTCTGGGCAGATTTTGGGCTGCTCTGCACCATGCCCTGCCCTGGCAGCCAGGGGAGGTCACCGAAAATGCCATTGTGCATCAAAACACCTGCCACTAGCAAGCATCAGGACACTCCTTACCAAAGGGCTAGAACACAGGACAACCTTCTTCTTCCTTTACCGTTTTTCCCTCGGCGGCCAGTAACTGAGAATTTTTTGTGATTTCCTTTGTGAACTCAAAGAATGACATCCGAGGCATGCACTCAAGACGCAAGGCATTTTGAGCCCTCCCCACAAGCTCGCCACGGTCTGAGTGCTTTCCTCAGAGTTCATAAACTGCGTACATATGAAATTTCATGCTCAATTTCCAATCAGGTGCAACCATCATTTTAAAAGCATTCAGAAAGGCATCTAGGAAGACGGGGGAAAGAACCAGGTTGTGAATGTGAATGCGAATGTGAAATTCGCATCGTGAATGTGAAACTTACAATTTTCTGTCGAGCCCACTTCAAATTGCCCCAAATTGAGGAAGTGTGGGACCTATCCACGTTTCTTTCCTCAGATTTGCCGGCGAGAAATGTTCAGATTCCCCCAGGTTATAGCGGTATCTCCGCATGGTGTACTCACTTCCAAAGAACCAGGAAAATGTGGGTCAGGCAAAATGACAGACCCTTTTTGTGTTCCTTGTTGACTTCGCTTTTACCATAAAAATCGACTTCTATCATTATGGTGGAAAAACAGTCGTATTCTTCAAACTGTTGAGATAATAGCATGCCATAACAACTCAGCCATTCATATTTCTGGGCAACTAAAAACGTAGCTTTTTAAAATGCCTGGTAGTTTTGAAGACGTGAAACGAGGGCATTTCCACTTTTAAATTTTCCACTTTTAGAATTTCTTCTGATGATGAGTTAGCAATTCCAAGGCATAAGCCTGGCCTGGTTCTATTAAGGTCAAAAGGAAGAGTGTTTCCTTTTTTTTTTTTTTTCCAAAATGTCCTCTAATTAAATGAGGCTTTGATTGGTTTTTTAAAAGATTTTATTTATTTATTTTTAAAGAGATGGGAAAGAAAGGGAGAAAAACATTTATGTGTGAGAGCTGCTTCGATCAGTTGTGTCTTGTGGGCCCCCTTCAGGGGACCTGGCCCACAACCCAGGCATGTACTGTAATGACATTTTGGTTCTCAGGCCTGGCGCTCAGTCCACTGAGCCACACCAGCCAAGGCAAGGCTTTGGGGTTTTTTTGTTTTTGTTTTTTTAATTACTTTATTGTTGTTCAGTTACAGTTTGAATTTTCCCCCCACCACTCTCCCCCCACCCCAGCCAATCCCACCCTCCCCCTTGGTTATGTCCATGTGTCCTTTAGAGTGTTTCCTGGAAACCCTTCCCCCCA
>VMDR010004644.1:0-58147 GCA_007922815.1 Macrotus californicus
AAGAAGAAAAACTTATAAATTTATTTGTCTTGTTAGAGTGGTATTTAAAAAAACAAAATTATAGGTAGAACACCCAATGCAATGGGTTAAGAATTCCAATGCAAATGGTTAAGTATGCTTCATAATTATTAGAAAATATTCAGAGCAGAACTTCCAAGCATACTGCCTCACTCTGGAGCTGTTCTATTATTTCAGCAATGCATAATCTAATGGAATCGTTTCCGTATAGCTTTCTAAGAACTGGGGCATTTCTATAGCACCCACAACTTTGGGAGTTTTCTGTTCAAATACTGTGTCTCTTACCGGTTTTTATTAATTTTTTTTTGTATTGATGTTGTTCTGAGCACCAACAATACTGGGTTATTTTACTAACATAGGAAGTGAAGCCGCTGGATTTTTTTTTGTTGGTGGAGAGAGGTACTAAGTTTAGGGATTGCCCACTAGGTAGGAAGATGAACACCACATCTGAAATCTGAATTTAAGGAGCATTGGAAATACCTGCAGCCACCGAATTTCTTACCATTAATTTTTTCTCTCAAAACCATCTGCAGATGGGTGCATATTAATTGGCTTTGGGCATTCTGTTACCTAGCAAGAGTAACACGTTAGACAGCTAAGATTAGAAGGGAGTAAAAAAAGGCGAAAATACAAAGCTTGGTGAGTCAGTGCAGGTGGGGTGTTATAGCAGGAAACCCTTGCCTGCCAGTTGGGAGGCGTCCTTAATCTCTGTGAGATGTGAGTGGCAAAAAGTGCTTGAGGTGTATTACTGAAAAACTGTGCTATCTCACACTTCCATGCAGATCTGAGTGTGCAGGCTGAGGGCTGAGGTTATTCACCCTTCACACTGCCACACATTTTTTATAGCATGCTTTTCATTTCATGGATTTGAATACATCAGCGATCAGGGTGATGTGAGGGGCGATGGAGGAAGCCAGCAGGAAAATTGGAAAGCAGTTGGCTTTCATCTGTTTTGTCTACGCTTGTCGGGGGGGGGGGGGGGGGGGGGCGGGGGCGAAAGTCTCCTCAGCCTTAGAAAGCATTGTAATAATGAAAATGTTAACAACCAAAATAAGAACGGCTACAAGTTATATAGAGCTGGCTATGCGCTAGGCACTGTTTTATGTACATCATCTCATTTAATGTTGCCTGTGCTTCCCCCACGCTCCCCAAACAGTAAACATCCCTTCCAGAACTGCTAGTTCACCCTTTCCTAGCAACACCATAAAGGGATTACACTTTATTTGCAATTTCAGATTTATAAAGTCTCCTTCACTCTTGGCCTTGTTAGAGCTTTGAGATGATGAACAGAGTGTCCCTGTCCTCCTCACCCAAGGCCAGGCTCGGACAAAGGGAGTGTGCTTGTTGGCCAGGCAGCCCTGGACATTGACTCCCGGTACGTCTCTACTGACAGAACTACATGCTGGAGACCAGCAGCTGCCCCAGCCCCACCTCCCGGTTTGAGCTCCCACCTACTTCTTGGACTCAGAGTCCTTCACTTACACAGTGCCAGGGCAGGAGAATGACCTTCCTGCCAATCCTAACACCCTGCAGTCCCAGGGAACACTACTCACTGTTCTGAGGGTAAAGTGGTAACAAGGCAGATCCATCCTGGATGCCATCCAGGAAGCCTGGTGCCAAGAAGAAGGCCTGAGAAAAACAGGCAGGGAAGAAGGAGCTCCAGATATTGTTAGTGGTTCACTACAGAGGCTGCGGTGCTTTTCGGGAGAACCTGATCTCCCTCACCTACCTGGTGCATAGAGACTCAGACTCACTGTCCTTGAAGCAGAGAGATGCTGCAATTCTACCCCTTTCAACGAGCTACTGAGAGAAGGAACCAGTCACTAACACTCAGGGCACTTTCACTTTTGAAGAACTGTCCCCTCTTTTTTCTTCCTTCCTTCCTCTATGTCTTTTCTTCTAAACTTTGCTTTTGTTTGTTGCATTTAGATATGCTGTTTTCTCTCCTCCGGGTGTGCTCTCGGGTCTGATCTAATTGGCCTGCTGTTCTAGTGTCACTTGGCATTATTGGGAAGACGAATGGGACTGGGGTCAGAGTTCGGCAAGAAGGCATCTGCTCACTTGCATTGCATACAAGTGCTCAGAGGTGATCTTTAATGAAAGCTTGGAAGAGATTTGCATAGTGTAGGTTGTCTTCTATCCCTCCAAAGCTGGGTGACCAAAAGGCAGTCCTTTTCTAGGGGGACCAAAAGTGAATAACCCGGAGGTAGGCATATCTTCACAGGGAGTTCCCTGCTGGGGATGTCTCTGCAGGAGAGAAACTGGGAAAGGGTTGGAAATAGAAGCTCTTGAATGGGTCCTAACCACTGGCCTGTTTTGCTGGTAGAACAATCTCGCCAAAGAAGAGTTTCCACTCCACTCCACTCACAAGGCCTCTCACCCAGTGCCTCCGCTGGCCTCAGGTTACTGCGCCATCGCCACAGCGGGCTCAGGTTCTCTCCCTGGGCTCTCTTCGGTTGACAGTTCTTCCACTTTACCAAGCAGCCAGAATCCCCACTTAGGAAGAAATGCTTCTGTGACATTCGGGGCAAGGGGGACAATGGATCTATTGTTCTTTTGGCCTTCTGGAATAGGACAAATGTCTGCCTCCCCCCAACCCGGTCTTGGTCCAAAGGAGGCTGAGTATGGAGCCCTCTGAGACTCACCTTCCTCCCACTCCTGCTTTGTTCTCTGGGAGAGGATTTTTGTATCGCCCTCCCCGCCCTTATCCCACCAAACCTGTCTGGGGACCTCAGTGGACAGTTGTCCTTTTCTATGCTTCACAGAGTGGAAGTTGGGAGGGGAAGAACGAAGCACAGATCAGATAACTCATTGTAGTTCATGCAAAACCTGCTGTCTGTGGTTCCTCCTGGACCTCCGGGGAGAGGCACCAGAGTCCCCCGCAGCGCAGAGGCAGGAGAGCGGTGCACGGGAACCCCGGAGCCAGCACTAAAAATACACGGAGAGGAGAGCCCGGCGTTGCCAGGACTCGCGGCTGAAGCGGTCCCCTAAGATGGATCGGGGAACCCGCTGCCGGCTGCTGGCTTCCGGCACCGCAGGTGCCGGGGAATCCCCGCGCAGGGCGCACCTTTGCTGTCGGGTTTCCCAGTTGCCTTCCGGGAAGCCGGTGGAGTCCCCGAGGCTCGGGTGGGCGCAGTCAAGCTCGCTTGGACCCGCAGCTCTCGCTCCTCCCTCTGCCTGAGCTCCAGAGTGAGCGCTTAGTATCCCTCTCTGAGCATGCGCAGCCCGGCGTCCTCCCCGCCTCTCCTGCCCCCCGGCCGCCCCCTACGCCCCCTCCCCGCCAGCCTTTTGCTCCTTCCTTTCATTAAACAAACAGGAGATCCTGAAACCTGGACTCTGTGCTAGCCGCAGCACCAGGAGGAGGCGGAGGCAGAGCGCGGGATGGGCGCCGAGGGGGATCTGTGATCCCGCGCACCCCCACCCCACGCGCGCGCGCGCACACACACATACATACACATTCGCACTAACACACACTCGTCCACGCCCGCGCCGCACGCTAGCCGGCTCGCTCTCCCACGCAGGCGGAATGCAGCAGAGCCCCGCGAGCGTGTCTCCAGCTGCTGCCTGAATGCACATCGCTCCCCGGAGCCGGACGGCCCAGTAGGGCGCACCGGAGGACGCTCCGCCACCAGAGGTGAGTAGGGCGCCCGCAGCCGCGAGCTGTTCCGGGACTCCGGGCAGGGTCAGGTTCCCGGCCGGACGTGGCGGGCAGGTGGCCCAAACCCGGCTTGGGGGTTTCAAGGTGCAGATGAAGACCGCGCTGGGGCTGTGCAAGGCGAGAGGGAGATCCCAGGGAGGGTCGCCTCCTGCGAGGTGTCACATTGACCCAGCAGAAAGCTACAGCGTCCTCGCTCGTAAACTTTCCTCCCTTGTCATTTGGGAAACGTGGAGACAAAGGGGGCGTGGAGGCTCCCTCTGTCCCGTTCCACCCTCCTGGCTGGATTCCGGGCTGCGACGCGAGCCACTGTGCGGGGGCGCCCTGCAGGTAGCAGATGCCAAGTCCTCCCGCCCGGGCGGGGGTTGGGATTCTCACCCCGAGCTGTAAGTGTGGCCGTTGAATTTCCCTCAGGTGGGGGCACCTGTCGTCCTTTCCTCCCAACCCCGCACTCTAGGTGCATCGTCGTGGAGGGCGGGGTGGGTGGTGGAGGGGAGTTGTCACCTGGAGAATTGGAGGGGTAGCCTTTGGCTTTCTTATTCAGCGCCAGTGCCAGAGGCGCCGGGGTGAGGCTCCGGTCAGTGCGGGGATGAATGATGAGTTACTGAAAGGCTTGCCATAATCACCTCCTAGAAACGCTGGGCGCCGGGATCTCTCCTCCCCCGGGAAGGTGCTGTCTTCACGCACACCAAGGCGGCAGCACTGGGAGCTGGGCTGGGGCTGCTGTGGCAGCGGCTGCAGCCAGGGGAAGCTGGGCTTTATTTTTGCCCTGGGGTTTTCTGACACACACGTGGAAAATGTGGAGGATTCTGGGTTATTTTTCTTTGTGGGGATATCGTTTTCCCTTTTAGCCTCTTTCGTGGGAAAGATTCTCTGCAGCCTGATACCCAGCTGGTGGACAGGCACCGTTTCTTCGGTCCCAGGGAGCAGGTCCCGAGAAAAGGATTCTCTAAAATGCCAGCTCCGTTGGGTCAGAGTCTCAGAGTGCGCCTGGGGATTGCCTCAAATCTAATGGCTCTCAGAAACAGCAGAGACTGGGTCAGCGTGATAGGGGTCCAGGACTGGGACAAAGGCGAGTGGAAGAGGGACAGATGATGGCCATGTAGGAGAGGAGTGACTAGAGGCCAGTTAAGGCAGGAAGAGGTCGAGTGGGAGGCAAGGTACTCAGCAGTCTTAAGGGAATTCATGTATCACTTCTACTTCTGCTGTGGTAGGTGGCTTTTATTCACCGGTGGGAGTCTAATTTGGAGATTTCTGGAATGTCACATCTGGCCTATAAAACACTTCATTATTCCTGGACTAACCTTTAGCACAATTGCAAATCCATTCTCCAAGTCTAGAAAGTGCTATGTGTGAGGGTTTTCATCCTGATGTTTTGTTTACACCTGGAAAGTGGGGTGGGCAGGTAAGGTGTATTTTTGACCCTTCTCGACCTCAGGAGCTTTGGATTTTTGAGTGTGTGGGGAATCCGGAAGCCAAGCTGATCCTGACAGAAGAAAGCACTAGAAGCTGAGGTTCAGTACTTGTGGCTATGGGTCGTTAGAGGGTATTCTCTTCACTTGAAGATGACAGGTGGAGGCCCTCTCTCTGCCGCTCTGGGGACCTTTTCTAATTTTTGTTTTTAACATTTTGTAACTTTTATGAAGTGGGAGAAAACATGATATTCATGACATTAGTTGAGAAAGTTCACATATGAAAGGGACCTTGACTCATAAGTGAACATAGTGAAAGGTGAAGTTTTTGAGAAAGGACAAAAGGAAGGAAATTGAGACAGTGATGAATGTTATTGAAACAGCTTTGCTTTGATGACATTTTAAAAGCATTATGGTATCTTAAAAATAAGATAGAAACCTGTAAGTTGTTTTTTCCTCTTTAAACGAGTGAAGTAAAGACCTTTCCAGAAATATTTTCAGTTAAAATTGGCATAGAAGGGGCATATAATTGTCAGGATATGTCCTTTCTATTTCATGGTGAACATTCTCATCATTTTCTTTGCCAAACTTGGCAAGAACAAATTAAGATTATTTTTTGCTTTTTACTAGCGCTGCATTTTCTCTCTTTATGATCTACTTCCTTTTCCTACCACTGCAAGTTCAATTCATTTGATTATACTAAGATTGTACTTAGAAGTATCCACTGTAAATTCACCTATCCCATATTTAGCATTGGAGGTAATATAAAAATGTATAACATTGTTCTGCCCCTCAAAGGGTTTATGATCTAGTTGTAAATACAAGGTGAACACACAAGACATAATTCAAGAGTAAGATAGCTCTGTATTTTACCATAAGCTCTTAACATGTATGCTATTTTCTCTGTCCTTGCTCCTGGATTTTCTTACTTTTAGACAGCATACCTCAGCACCTATTATGTACTGGAAGCTGGAGAGGAAAAAAGAAAAAACAAAGGAAGTAAAACGTAGCTCCCATTTTCAAGGAGGAGGAAACATAATATAGTATTTAGCTAACTGTGATGCAATCTGATTAATTACCGTAATTGTAGGGCAAGTCAAGTGCCAATAGTACAGGCATGTAAGTGAATTTTTCTTCTCCTCCTTGGGAATTTGAGCAGGTGATCTTTGAGATATTTTCAAAAATGAATAGTCGTCTACCAGGTAGCAAAGGATGGAAAGGACATCCAGGCAGAGGAAATCTGCGAGAGTACGTGATAAATTAGGGTAACTATAAACCATTCCATGTAGCTAGAGCAGATGGTGCAGGAGTGTGGATACAGAGATACAGCAACTGGATGACACTAATTAACAACTAATGTCATGGGGTAAGTGTTTGGGTACAGATATGCCCAGGATGCCATGGAAGCACTTAGGGAGAGCATCCACCTACTGGAGGGAAAGAAGATCAAGAGTTTCTTAGTGAGCTTGAGGTGGCTGACTATTGAAGGACGAGGGGTAGAGAAGGGCTTTCCAAGCAGAAAAAACTACATGAGAGTCGGAAGTAGTTCTGTGTGGCTACAGTGAGAGATGTGGATATTTAGTTCCATGGCATAGCACACCATCAGGCCAGAGAGATAGACAGAGGTCAAATATGAATGGAAATATCCCAAGCACAAGAGCTTCAGTTTTATCCAAAAGGCCAGGAGAGAGTTTGGAGGTTGGGAAGGTTTGAGATGATCAGAACTGCATTAGAGAAGGAAGGGCTGTGACCGCTGTGTGGAGGGCGGGAAGCAGGTGGTGAGACTGGGGGCGAGGAGCTTACTGTGGAAATGCAGGTGTGAAATGATAAGGACGGAGGTAGTGGGAGTGTAGCAGAGGAGCTGTGACTGGAAGACAAGTGAGCAAAGAGAACCATGCTGATCTATGAAGGGCCTCCCTCTCTGTGCTCCCACACTACCCTCCACTTCCTCAGCATTTGCTTGTGTGGCTCACTCTCCTGTATTTTGGGGCAGCGGTATTCACAGCTGCACCTCCAGCATTCATCACAGGCTTGGTACAGAGTGGGGAATCAATAAATATTTGTTAAATGAATGATTAAATCAATGAACAAGGAACTTCAGTCATGAAGTGATGATTCCTGCATAAGAATAGTAGACTTGCATTTTTCCAAGTGATCAAGCTTTGGGAGGTCAGTGACAAAATGATCCAGGGAGACTACCTCTATAAGGAACTGTCCTATGACATGCCAATAAAAAAGCAGCATTATGACATGATGTTTTTTATATTAAAAAATTATATTGTCAGCCTCTCTTGGAAGCAACAGTGCTTAGCACAATTCCTGATTCCCAGTCCCCTGACTTATATGGCTTTTGTAATTTCAGGGGCTTTGCTCAAACTTTTCGTGTAATCTTGGGCCAGGGAATTTGTAAGAAACAGGGTCTCATTTAAAGAGCTCACAGCATCTTGGCATCCTAGGATGAGGGCTAAACCACCCACTTTCAATGGAGCCCTAGGAATTGGGTCCCTTACTGAGCCAAACCCAAGTACATTGAGTTACAATCTTAAAGTCCCAATAAGAGATGTCAGAATGGGCAAAAACATGAGCATCTGTTTTCAGGTTGGCTACAGGCGCTGAAAGAGAAGGAGTCATCAAAGATAGTGCTTTGGGTTTGACCTTTGGCAGCTGGGTGAATGGTAGCAGAGGAATGGGGAAGGGATGTGAACTCAGAAAGAGTGGAAGTCTCAGTGCTGTTTTGTGGAAATTCATTTCGAGGTGAACCTGGAACATCCTGCAGAGCACATAGCACAGATCGCAGTGTGTAGTGATTTCACAGGCAATGCCAACTGTTGTTTTTATTAAGGGAGAGGCTGGAGAGAGCAGGAGACCATAAAGCCAAAGAGTGAGTCTCAGTGTTTAGTAAAATTTAGGAAGTGAGGAGAGAGACAAGTACCATAGACTACTCAGAAATGGTGGGAAAGAACTGGCACGAAAAACAGCGTAAGGGACTCATGAGACGTGGTGATCAGACTTCACTGAAACCATCAGACGTGTGTGTCAGGCCTCGAGTGAATGCCCACGTGTGGAATCTTGTTTAATCCCCATGCCACCTGAGGCTCCCTTCTCCCTTCGACAGCTGAGGTGCCTGAGACAGAGATTCCAAGAGTTTGTCCGAAGTTACCAAGCCAGTAAGTGGCAGAATTGGGCCTCAAAGTCCATTTTAATAATCCCACAAACTGTCTCCTCCCGTCAGAGGTATAAATTACCAGGGTGATTTTAAGTGCTGAGAGGTTGAAAAAGACGAAGTAGAGAACTAAAAAAAAAAAAAAAGCAATGACAAGGAGCTCACTGGTAACCATTTAGAAGGCAGTGTTAACCCAGCAGCATGCTCAGGAGCCTATGCCACGGAGTTCAGTGGGGAATGGGAAGTGAGGAAATCCAAGCGAGGTGTACTTAGCAGCCATTTATGATGCCTGGTGGGGGAAAGAATTATGCAGCCAAAGGGGGAAGGTTCAGTGAGCTTCAAATGCAGTGTTTATCAAGGGGGAACAGATGGAAAGAGCTGGTGTCTAAGCAGAACAAAAGATGTGGGAAATGAGAGAAGAGACCGGGGCGGGCGGGGGGGGGGGTGCCTCCTTCCAAGAGCATGGAAAGATGGATTTGAAGACAGATGTGGGACATGCCCTTCTCCCCCATAACTAAATTACCGAGTGGCTTACTGACTCCCAGAGAATTCAGATCCTTGAGTGTTCTGGAAACTTCAGCAGTCTCTGAGTGCTGTACTTGAAGGGTGTCCCTTGGGCGTGCAGGACGATGAATCTTGTTTATGGAGCACAGTGACTGAGACACAGACTCTGGAGTTAGGCTGCGTTTGAATTTTGGCTGTGCCACTTGTCAACTGTGTGACTTTGGGCACATGATTTACTCCTCCGTGCTTCAGATTCCTCCAGTTCTTTAGATGAAGATAACCATCTTAACCCATCCCCTGCAACTGTGAGGATTAGATGAGTTCATGTTTGCAAAGCTTGGCATAGATAGAGTAAGTGCTCAATAAATAGTAGGTATTATGTGTGACAGCATGCTCAGGATTCTAGAGATTGCGTGTTTCAGCATGGTTTAAAGATATTTTGGTTGGTTGTAAATTGCTGGCTGTAACCCTGTCTTCCCAAGTGCAGGAATTAAAGCAGCAGACATAAATATGGCAGGGGCAGGCCAGCTCCACCGTCCTAAGTCTAGGTGGGGGAGATGCGTGCTGCATGTGGCTGCCCAAAACAACAACAAAAAAGTTTGCTGGCTTTTAGGCTGGTCCTCGCATTCTGCAGGCTCACGGGCATCACACAACAGCTACTTAGCTATTTAGCAAATTGTTTTCAGGGAAGTGACGGCATGTATTAATTACAGTGCCTCTTTGGTGCTGAGAGGGATGTAGACTCTAAATATCTCAGATGTGAGGTTTGTAACATTCTTTGAGAATTAAAAGCCTCCCTTCTTCATGGAAATGTTTGTGGTGGGTTCAAAAATAGAATCCCATTGGATCTGGAAGTCCCATCATCTAGTGAGCTGGCAACAAGGCAGTGACTGAAACCCAGGTCTGACCAGTATTCTCTGCATTACACTCTGCGAAATACTTACTTTTTATTGCTCTGCAATCAAAGGCTGATTTTCTTGTTTGGTTTTTTTCACGGATCTTATTTATGTTTCAGCTATACTAACCTTATCGCATCTGTAGTTTGCCAGCTGAGATTTTTGTGTTTTACTTTCAGGTCTTTGACCAAGCTGATCTCTGTCTTTCTGGAATCCCATCCTTGTTTTCTCCTGCTTACCTCCATTAGTCCTTTAGGTCAAAGTCACTTCCTATGGAAAATTGCCCTGACCTTTTAGCGTTATGGTTGGCTTCCTTTTTCGTGTGTGTTTCTGTAGTCCTCAACTTTGTGTTTTTAGCACCTACCATAGCACTTTGCACATAGTAATTGCTCAGCAAACATTTTGGATTGAATGACTGACTGAGTGAATGAATCTTGTTCTTTTGAGTCGCTGCTGATGCCCCTATAATGCTGCTTCGTGTTATAGAAAATCATAGAATTTTCAAGTTCAAAGTTTCACTGCAAGTTTTATAACCAGACTACCAAGAGAAACCAGATGAGTAGACTGAGAACCACAGAGGCTTGGTGATTTGCCTGAAGCCCTCTAGCTAAACCATGTGAGAACTGGGACCAGAACCCCAGTTCCTGATTTCAGGGTCCACCCAGGGCCAGGATCAGGGTGAGCAGGGGAGGCCGTGTCCTGTGAGTGCAGGGTTGGTTCCTATCTTTATTTAAAATTTTGATGTTTTGCTCATCATGGATTTTTTTGCATTGACTTTTTAAAATATCGCATCAAAATATTGTTTATCTTGATTACTGAGGTTTTGGCACCCCTTTAAGTTTTGTGCCTGGATCAGGTGCCTCACTCTCCTCATACTGGCCCCAGCTCTGCGCTTTGCACAAAGTAGGAGGGAGGACACTCCGTAGGCCTCCAACAGCGGCGTGAGAGTGCAGTGACACTGTGTGGCATGGGCCCTAACTGAAAGCAGCAAAGGAGACACCATGCGACATGGTGGTGTGAGCTGTTGGTAAACGTTTCATGGCCTGGCTGACCTGCCAGTTACTAAACATTACAGTCACGTATAAAAGCAAGGACAAGAGGGAAAAATAAAAGTTGAATGAAAGTTCTAACTATTACCTGTCTATTTACATATCGCAGGGCTAAAGGACAGCATAGAGATTGTCTTCATTGTCTTCATTTATAAGTCTATGTATGTTGTTTATATGTACTATATTTTTGAATTTTTTTATGATCCAAGATGGAAAAAGGAAGACATTATTTCACTCAGCAACTTGGTTGGTCTTGGTTTATGCACTTCTGACCTATTTTGAAGATTTGAGGTTAGAAGATTAAAAAAAACACAAAACTTTGTCTGTCTGCCCCCAAAAATAGGAAAGGAAGGAAAAGAAGCATTAATGGAAAGGAGAAAAAGAGATAAATGGAAGAAATTTTGAGGGGAATATCTATCTGCTAATTAACATCCAAGGTACGACTGTCAAGTATAAAAGGGGTTTTACGTATATTATTTCCTTAATTTCTACAGCATGCTGGAATAGGTACTAATATCTCCATTTGACAGCTGAGCAAACCAAGTCTTGGAAAGGTGAGTTAGCTTACCCAAGCTCTCAAAAAACTAGAGCTTGATTCAAACCCAGGTCTGGATTTAAAGCTTCTACTCATCCCACTTTATCCTTCTGAGTCTTAGAGGCGTGGGGTGACAGATCACCCTATTACCTTCTGCCGTCACCAAACCCTTAGGTGCAGGGCTTCGGGGGTATGAGTGGGCTGATGGATGGGAAATCAGCAGCCAGCTCCCTTTCTGCGATTATTTTCTCTCCCTACACTACATTTATCTTTTCCCATTCATCAATAACAACAGGAAGCAGAGAGGCCTACACATAGGAAATAAATACCCCTCTTTGTGTGAATGTCATAAATTTTTATGCGACGCGAACGCACATATTTTACATGGCCTCCATTATGTCAGAAGGGGCTTTCTCTTTAGGCATTAGGGCCTCGAGTGTGCTAGCAGTGCTCCCCGACCCAGACGGAAGAAGAGGCGATCATAATTACTGGAGCAGATCTGTCACAACGAGGGGTAATGGGTTTGTGCGGCTGACGGTCAAGGGTTTCTGGGGTGCTCTTTTTATTGATGTTTCTGATGAATAACATGGAGCTGTGACCCCCCCCCCCCGACCCAAACATTTTAAATTCAATACCACCGCTGATCAAGTGAAATCAGATATAATTAACCAGAAATAAAATCTAGTTGAGAGTGTTGCTCTACCATTCATTTTCCCCCTTTCCAGGCTTTGCTAGCTCTCGCTTCCTGGCAAACCTACACACTCAAATGCTCTAATAATCAGCCTGCAGCCTTCTCTCCTGAGGGTCACAGGAACTAAAAAAAAAAGAAAGAAAAGTAAGACCTTTTCATTCACACTTGTATAAACTGGAAAAAAACATCAGCTGTGTGTGTGTGTTTCCCAGTGTAAAAGCAAAGCAATCTCTCTAGGTTTGAGAAGATCTTTTGGGTTGTTTTTCCTTGGGCTGACCTGTAACATGTGGCACAAACAATTCCTGGCTAGGCTAGTTGGGAGCAATTAGAGTATTTTAGCAATCACAAAATCCATTAAACTTCTTACGTAGGTACTACAGCGCTGTACAAAATGCAGATGTAATGAAGCCCGTGGTGCAGAAGTCAAAGTCAGCCGTATTTCTGCTGTAACTGCTTTACCAGAAAACCACTGTCGATTGTTTGGTGTATGTTCCTTCAACAGTTTTGGTCTGTTAACATTTACATATCTTATTTTTTTATGTTTTGAAAAATGTTTATTAAAAATGTCACTTTTTCATTTTTAAAAATTTAATCTTTATTGTATTTTTTCTACTACCATTTAGTCCCCTTACGCCCCCTCCCCCCAGCGATCACCACACTGTTGTCCATGTCCCTGCGCCCTTTTCCCTTTTTCTCTGGATCCCTCCACCCCCTCACTTCCCCTGCCAACTAGCTGTCATCCTGATCTCCATCTCTGAGTCTGTCCCCATTTTCCTTGTTAAGATACTTTCCTTTTTTAAGGTGGGAATGTGCTTTACATATTATTTTACTTTGTACTTGTGTTACAATTTCAAATCAAAGTGATTTCTTTAGATTAGGGAGCACTTGGTAAATATTGCCATTGTGTGAGAAGGATGGATGCTACTTTTCATCCTAAAATAGATCTCAGCTGACATACCCTAGGGTCCTTTGGCCATCTGTCCTCGTATATATTTTGTAGATACCATCAATGAACAAATATTTTCTGAGCTTCTCCTAGGAGCCACCTACTACACCATATGCTTTTCAGGAGGTCACATCCTAGCAAGAGATAAAGTAATGGGAGGATTTCATTTGAACCTAATGAATGGCAACAGCTGTAAATACTCCTTGACTCACAGAATTGCTGGAGGGGATAATCTATTCCAATTGTCTTATTTTTCCAGATGAGAATTGAGGTCCGCCAAGGTTAAGCGACTTGTCCAGGGTCCCACAGCTGGTGATTGGAGAGGCTGAGATGACAGGCTGTTTTTCAGCCTGTTATTAAGTCAGTGCTGATTCCATTATACCGGCCTGCAAACAACCCTCACATCTGAGAGAGGGAGCTAGGGAATTCACTTCCCAACACTAATATGAGCAACAAATCCCTAGCAAACTTACAACCATGCTCTATGTAAATATTGTCACCCACAAGATGCTCCAGAGACCACTCCCCTATCCTCTTACCCCTCCCTACCCATCTAACTCTGCCCAAGGTCCAACTTCCCTTCCTCCCTGGCTAGACAGTCTCCAATTTTAGCAATACCTTGAAGGAAGGCTACAATCTGACCCTAATGTTGAGATGAGAGGATGCCCACATTACCCAGAGAGAGTGTTCTATAAACCTATTAATAGAGATTTATTTTGCAGTTTCGCTTCTTTCCATCTTGAACCTGAAGAAATGAGTTCCAAAATAAATGCATTTTCCCTGCCAGCTTTAATCAAGGCATGAACTCTTCCTTATATTAACTGATGGCTTTTCTCCATAATGGGAGCATAAGTAAAACTCTAATTCTGAAGTACTCTAATTGTCTTTTCCTGCTATGGAGGCAGGGTCATGAGGTGGATTAACAGCTTGGACTGTGGCATCAGTTGGAGCTGAGTTCCAGTCCCAGGTCTGCCATTCACTGGCATTGTGATGTCAGGCCAATCCTTTAGTCTTTCCAAGTCTGAGATCTCTCATCTGTGAGCTGGAGGTAATAAAAGTACCCCTCCCCCCAAGGGAGATTTTGTAAAGAATAAAAAAATTACTTGCCTTAACACAGAGTTGAGAACATAAGGACTAAGGAAATTGTAGCAACTGTTATTCATTATTTATGATCCACACATGACATGTAGTTGACATAGCTCTCAGAACGACTTAGATGTCAAGTTTTAAAATACTAGATGAAAAAAAATAGAGATTCAGGTTAGTCAAAATAAAATAAAATAAAATAAAATAAAATAAAATAAAATAAAATACTAGGTGGTTATCCTTTCTTCCATAACACTTTAATCTCCTTTTTTGTTGTTGTTTTTTGAAATTAAGACTTAAACTAAGAAGCTGAAAATATGATTCATCATCCTGGTAACCCCCCCAAAATTTGTCAGGTTTTGTCAAAATATCACCTTCAGTTGCTGCTGACCTATGAACCTTGGAATTCAGAAGCATAGCAAGATGTGGGAGAATGGAGGGATTTAATTATACATCAAAGCTTTGCATTAATCATGCAGGGGTGTCCATCCTTTTGACATCTCTGGGCCAGACTGGGAGAAGAAGAGTTGTCTTGGGCCACACATTAAATACATTGCGACACGTAATCACAAAAAAAATCTCATAGTGTTTTAAGTAAATTTATGATTTTGTGTTGGGCCACATGTGGCCCGTGGGCTATGGGTTGGACACCTGAAGAATAAACCTCAGCCCTCTTTCTCTGCATTACTGTATTTTCATGGAAATGCTTTGGAACTGATGAAAATGTATGCCTTTCTCAAACCTTAGGACAATGTTACTAATCAAAATTGGTTAAATATGTGCCTTAAGTCTCATTTGTCTTGGTGGTACTGGTAGGTTCCCTAGATTCCATACGCTTACATACAACCTTCTTCCTCTTGTTCTTTCAGAAACAGGTACAAACCCCCCAAAGGACACTTTCTGTAAAGGAGTTTTTCTGGCCTCCCACATGTTTCCTCTAGTAGGAAAGAGAAATATCTACCCACCAAGAGTTTTCCTCATTTTTTTCCTCCCAGGTGCTCGACCCCAGCCTCCCCCTATCCTAAAAATAATAGTAAGTTACTTTTACAATAGATTCAGCTTTCAAGTACATCTGCTTCTGAACATCTAAGAACTACAGGAAGAAACTTGAGTACTCTTCTTTTTCCTCAAACATAATTCTGAATTATTTCTCGATTTGGTTTCAAAAATTGACTGTCACTTAACCAATTCTACTTTGACCAAAAGGAAGTTTTATCAAATTATAACTACCTGGGCAAATGATAATTACCTGGGTGATATTTTCCAAATGAAGGTGATTTCAATATTGTTAAAATGTGAATGAAAAAAAAATTGTTCCATTATTATAGGAGATGAAACACAAACTTCACCTTGACAACTGTTCTGTATGGGCTTTACCCAGGAGACTTTCTCTGACATTTTTTCCAGTCTTCTACCCTCTTTCTCCAGAGTGCCTGCCCCTGGCACTGTTTTTGTCTATATTCTTGCTGATTGTAGACAGCCCTTGCTGCTAATCCTTAATACACGACTCCTAACCCTCCTTCAGGTAACTCTGCAGCCCATATCCACTTCCAGCTCTTGAAAGAGACATAAAAATTATTAGGAAGTAGTGGAATGTAGTGGAAAGTATGAGGTTTTATGAAAAGATCTGAGTTTGAGCCCTGACTACGTACATCAGTTACTCACTGGGTGTCCTGAGAGTTTTCTTAACCTCTCTAGATTTAACCGCTTCATTTGTAAAATGTGGACCAGAGTAACTCATAAAGAATCGTTCTGAGATAATGTATGAGAGAGTAAGCTCTAACATTCTGCACAAGTGCTCATTTATTAATACATTATTTCTAATTCAGCACCACTGTTTTATAGAAAATGAAGGGAAATGAAGTAACTCTTCCAGGAATGCGAGGCTCAATTTTTTACTGTTCATTTGGCGATTGAAAACCAAAATGTGTAGTATAAATCAGATGGGAATGCACGTGCCGGCTGAAAATGTAAATCACCCTGGATCAGATGTGCTTCTTTCTGATGTGACTCGGAAGTGTTCTATGGTCAACAGAGTACATGCCTCGCATTCATACAGGAATCACTTTACCTAGTTTGTCCAAAATTACTTGCCTAAAGCTATTAAGTTTTATGGTTACTATGCTCCCATTCGTTTTAATATGAAGTGTGTCTGAGATTACCCAGAGGAGTTGAGAAGGTTCTCAGCCTTGATTTTAAAATTGTAGGTGGATGGGGGAGGGGTGCTTGCAGAAAAGGAAAATGAAGAGGTCAAAGGGAGTAGGGGTCTGAACAAATCCAGACAGAACCTGCTATTTTACATGAACCTAAAACAGAAGGAATAGACTGGCCAGATAGGGCTGTGCAGTTTCAAAGCATCAGACTCAACCAGATAAGGGTCCCATGCCCTTTACCTCTGTAGGGCTGGAGAAACCAAAACCATTTTTGATGAAAATCACCAGGAAAATTCAAGTGGATGAATAGGCATGACCTAGAGAGGCTCACTGAGGCCTTGATGACAGGCAGCAGTTGACCTGGACACAGTCCTTTCCTTCGATTATTAGACGTATTTGAGTATGCAGCGAATATTTGTTGAGTAGGTGAGTAAACGGAAGATTAAGTGACCGAGTAAGTGAGCTAAGAGTCAGGAATGAATGGGATTATCCTGAGCTTCTGAGAGTTGGGAGCCAGATGCCTAACAGAGCAACTTAATTGGACACTGGGCAGGAGAGAGTGAGCCAAAAATGTGCTGGGCAAGAGGTTTTGAATGATTGCTCTTAACAAATATATTTTAGCAAGACAGTGTCAGTTGAGAGGCTTGCTGCAAGCCTGTGTAGGTAGTAAGCTGTTATGCCACCTGATGCTTGCAGAGTTCATGACACCCTTAGACTGCCTCACAGATATACTTAGTATAGCATAATGAGATGAGCGTAGGCTCTGGAATCCAACAGGTAATTTTCAGTTCTCCTTTATTGGCTTTGACATGGGCAAGATATTTAACCTTCCTGACCTTCAGTTTTCTCATCTAAAAGTACCTTCCTACCTCATGATTATTGTAAAGAGCGTCTGAGCTGTCTCTACGTCTCCTTCTTAATAAGTGTCAGTTGCCTTCTCTCTTACTTACTCTTGAACAAAATATTGACAGCACCCTTTAGATACAGACATGTTAAAAATGAACAAAGGACTGTAACTTCTTCCAACATTCAGAGATTCATATTCACTAACCAACCCTGGTTTACTCCTACGAAATCCAATATACATTCTTAAGCAGGTTTGTGTTTAGCAATGCACTAAAGTGAGGGCCTGCTAAACACAAACTTCACCTTGCCGGTAGACTCCTGTGGACTTTACCCAGAATAGCTTCTCCTTTGACGTTTTCCCAGTCCTATGCTCCCTTCTTCTGAGCTCCCTTTCTTTTCCATTTCTTTTCATCTCTTCTCTTGACCATTTTAGACAGCCCTCGCTGCTGAGCCCTAATGCCTGACTGCCACCCACTCCCTCCTTTGAAGTCTGTGCCTCCACCCTGGGCAACAGGAGCATCAGCAGCAAAGCCATGTTTTTCTTTTCCGCCACGTGCCCCAATTTGTCATCTCCCTTATTCTTGTCAGAGGCAACGAAACCCCCTTTTTCTCTCTCAACTTTTTCTGAGCCCTTAGTTCCTTTAGTTTATTTATTCTTGCTGTTCCTGTTCTTAACAAATCTTATAATTAATTTATCTTTATGCATTTATCTTGGTTATGTGTCCCTTTGAGTATATAGTCTTTCAACTGGAGCTTATAGATAACTCACCTTCCCTTCCCCAGCAACATCATTTATAGTTTTTGAGTCATATTTTTACTCTTGAGTCTCTCTTTCCCCTGCATATGTACACCTAGTCCTTTCAAACATTTCTAGGGTTTTAGATGAAGGGATTTTGCTCCTTTCTTCTCTGCAGCCCTTGAAATATTCCTCTTTGGCTATCAGGACCTCTCAAGTTCCCATTTTAAGGACGTTTCCCTCACTCCATGTAGCTGTTGATCAGAACAAGTTACAGAGTAGGAGTCCACCCGATGACTTCATCTGCTTTTTGGGAAATGGAATCACAACGGGAATGTTAAGTGTGTATGTGTGTCTCCCATCCTTGCTCTGCCTCGCCCTGGTGTCCATTCTGTGATTTGCATCAGAAGCACACAAGTCATTTTCTCCGTCAGCCCAAGCAATGTCCATTATTCTCCGATGATGGTATCACCTTAGTTTCTCTCTCCTTTCATTTTTCTAACTCCCATTTTAGGTTGTAGCCGGCATGCTTCCACTCTCAGGTCTAAACCATGTGATTTCCTCACCATCTGATGCTCAGTATTTGTACTTTAAGAAATACGTGTTTAAGTGAGTGCTGGTGAGGACGTGGAGAAAAGGGAACCCTCGTGCACTATTGGTGGGAATGCAGACTGATGCAGCCACTGTGGGAAACAGAATAGAGAGTCCTCAAAAAACTAAAAATGAAGCTGTTTTATGACCCGACGGTTTCACTTCTGGGTATATATCTGAAGAAACCCAAAACACTAATTCAAAAGAATATGTGCATCCCTATGTTCATTGCAGTGTCTTTTACAATAGCCAAGACATGGAAACAACCCAAGTGCCCATCAGCAGATGATAAAAAAGTGCTAGTACATGTACATAGTAGAGTATTACTTGACCATAAAAAAAGAATGAAATCTTACCATTTGTAACAGCATGGATGCACCTACAGGAAATTACGCTGAGAGAAATAAGTAAGTCAGAGAAAGACAAATACTACGTAATTTCAATTGTATGTGGAATCCAAAGAATACAATAAGTAGACAAAACAGACACAGACTCACAGATACAGAGAACAGACTGATGGTTGGGGGGCTGGATGAAAAAAGGCGAGGGGATTAAGAAGTGCAGACTGGTGGTGACAAAACAGTCACGGGGATATAAAGTACAGCAGGGGGAATATAGTCGATGATGTTGAAATAACTATGGATGGTGCCAGGTGGATACCTGAAATCTCAGGGGGACACTCTGTAAAGTATATGATTATCTAACCACTAGACTGTAAATCTGAAACTAATACAAGATAATATTGAGTGTAAAGACATAAATAAAATCAAGTTAATTTCCTTTAAAAATATGTTTATAATGGTCATGCTATTGGTTAATTCTGTCTCTAAATCCATCTGTGACTGCAGTTTGCCTTGCGTGCCCTCCTGTCTTTTAGCAACCCTTTCATTTCTTTCCTTGCCCCTTTTGCTTGGCCATGTGTTTCTTTTTCAGAGGCTGCTAACTTTGGCTGATGTCAAGAACTGAATCTTTATCGTTGAGGGAGATGTTTTAGCTTAGATAAGCCTTATGATTTTTCTCAAATTGTACCATATTGGTACGTGGGCACCCAGCCTATTTTATAAAAGAGACTCAATTAATATTTGTACATTGACTGACTGAATGAATCTCTTGCTCCTTCATTCCATTTGCCATAGTTGGGAGCCATTTGGCCTGAATTCATTCTTTCTTTCTCTGTGTCTTGAGAACTGTGTCAGGAGAAATGTGCCAGAGGAACAAGTCCATAAATAGATCATTACTCACAGGGAGAAATGCCAAATAGCCTTGTTCTATATCCAAGAAAACATCGGGGCTCCTGAAAAGCAAAATGAAAAATGACAACCGAGTTTACCATTTCTTCAGGAAGACAAAAAACATAGACATAAGACAGCATGATCCCTGACCTAGTGAGTGCTTGTGGTAAGGTACACCAGGCCTGCCTTGAGCTAATTGAAAACCACAGGGGTCCTAGCATCCTTTGTGTAAATTTCCTAGAGAGTCCCACATTTTCCTATAAAGTATCAGAGGCGATCACAACACTTTGGGATGTGAGACTGTCCTGGGGACGTGGGGCTCATAATGAGGTAGTGAATAAACCAGATACCCCTTTTTAGGAAAGGTTTTCTTTCTTTTTAAGGTAAATTATGAAGATTGATGTGATGCTGTTTCACTTCAGGGAGATTCTTAGAAGCATTGATTTTATAACAGGAAATATGCATATCTCCTAATGCATTTGCATTGAATGCCCATACTTCAATAGCCACAACTCCACAGAGGCCAGCAAAGATTTTTATTTCAGAGCCATTGTCTAGAAACTGGTCATTCACTGGAGCATGTATGACGAAGCCTTCAAAAACAGGAGCTGAATAGCAGCACACATGGCATACAGTGGGTTAGTAAACATACTATCAAAGAGCCTACAAAGTGGTGGGAAATAGACAATAGTAAGATGAGCAAAGTTTACAAACATGAAACTGGTAAAATGCAAATAGGCAATGAACCTCTCCAGGGAAGTTCAATTTCACTAGTAGGTGGGGGTGGGGGGAACAAATAACTCAAGATACCATTTTGCAGCCATTAGATTGTTAAAAAATAATTGTTAATGTTTTTATTCAAGGGTGGTAAATGTGTGTATGGGAGTATGCGTGTGTGTGTGTAAAGACAGACATTTTGCACACTGCTATTGGTTGTATGAATTATTACAAGAGCTTCAGAACTTAATTGGAAAATATTTTTGAAACTGAAAATGTACACCCCTTATCACTCAGTAATCTGAATTTAGGGAACATATCCTACGGAAATGATGGCCTGGATTTTTAAGGAGATATACTTAATGTATATGTCCAATAATACAGCATTTAATAACTAAACTATTGAAAAAATATCTGAATATTTATCAATAGAGTAGTGAATAAATTATGGAATACTAAATAAATTGAAATGTTACACCACTTTGAAAAGCGTATCTGGACGAATGTCCATTACCCCTTGGCAAGTAGAAAAAGAAAATTAATAATAGTAACTAAAACATATATTGCTTACCGTGTGCCTGGCACTGTTCTAAGCTGCATATATTACTTCATTCAAATGCCCAACTACCAATTTACAGTTGAGAAAATAAAGCAGAAGGTGGCTAAATGACTTCCAAGGCCACGCAAGTGCTTCATGGTAGAGCTAGGATCTAAGGCTTTGTGGGATAGCTCCAGAGCTGGCGTTCTTAATGACCAGGGTGCGCTTTTTCTCAAGTGATGGTTATTGTATAATCCCATTTGTATATTAAAAAATTCAAAAATAGTCACATGTGTATATCTATAAACATGTGCATATCTATGCATATATACAGGGTGGGGCAAAAGTAGGTTTACAGTTGCTTGTATGGAAAATAATACAATAATTAATAAATAGTAGCACAAGAATAAACTGTGTTTTGCGTACTCCCATTGTAAACCTGCTTTTGCCCACCTCTGCATGTTACATGTGATGCTTATCATAGCGGTGTTGGTTATTTTTGAGCACAAGATAGTGAGATCTGTTCGTCTTTGAGTTTATTACCCAAACAACTAAAATAGGAGCCTCCTGAAAGATCTGTGATTTTGTTTTCTCAACATTGATTTGAATTCTCCTCAAATGTCTTTTTTTGGTAAAAGACTTATGTACAAGGAGAATTTACTGTCCACTCTGAGTGGTAGGGGGGAATCACAGAGCAGTTTGGGTTTTAAACACGAAGCCATGAACGTAAAAGACAGAAAAGCAATGAACGCTAAGTGTAGTTGAGCTTTCCACGTGGGGCTTGGGTCTTAATTTTTGATGCTCTGATGTATATGAGCAAGACATCCCGAATGAGTAGCTGCTATGTTTTCTGCCCTTTCAGTTGTTCCTGGAAGGAACAAGTGTGACAGGATGGGGGACACTGTAAGGAGGCTTTGAAGTATTGTGAAGAAGGCTAGAAGGAGGATCCCAGGGGACGGAGGAGGTCCCAAAGGGTGATGAGAAAGTAGTCAGTGGATCTTGTCGCCTCTTGGTACTGTTAAGTCAATAGAAAACATTTATGAGTCAAAATTGGCCCAGGTGGATGCCAATTAGTGGAGGTATTGATTGATCATGGACAAATCAGAACTACTCCCTTCTGTTAAACCCTAAAGTCCTGAAACAGTTGTGTACCATAGCCTCTTAGACTGTCCTCTCTCTCTGCTCTTGTCCTTTCATCGATCACCTCCCCCTGGGCTCCACCTTTTCTCTGGAAACAGGACATTTCCCGTGGACTCTGCTGTCACTCCAGATCCACTTCGTCTCCTCCCGTGTCACATGATCCTGTCTAGTTTTCCTTTTGCCTCCCTGGCTTCTTATTTTCAACCTATTTCTCATGCCCTTAATTGCTGGTGTTTCCCTGACTGGTGTTGCTCAGTGGATTGGGTGTCTTTCCTGCAAACCAAAAAGTCCCTGGCTTGATTTCTGATCGGGGCACATGCCTGGGTTGCGGGCCAGGTCCCCAGTTGGGGGCGTGTGAGTGGCAACCAGTTGATATATCTCTCACACATCCATGTTTCTCTCTCTCTCTCTTTCTCTCTCTCTCTCTCTCTCTTTCTTACCCCTCTTGCCTTCTCTCTAAAAATAAACAAACTCTTTTTAAAGAGCTGGTGTTGATGAGTCTCCATTCTCTGCTTTCCACAATGTTCCTAGTATTTTTCTGTTTTTGCCACTGTCCTATTAAGGCTGTCATTATTTTTGCCCATATATGTTTTTTTCACTTATATCTTAATTGGCTTCTTATCTCCACTCTTTCCAATCCATTGCAACTACTGCTGTCTGATCGACGTGTATAAAATACAACTCTAATCATGTCACCCCACTCCTCAGCAATTTTAGTTGCTCACCATGACGTCCGGGCTCTTCGTTCTGGCGCTCGTTATCCGCCAACATTAAACCCCGAGCTATCTTCCCCGTCGTATCTCTTTCCTGCTCAGGCTGCATAAGACACCTTGCTTTTCCACAGGCCCATACACATTCTTACGCCCATGTTTCAAACCTTCTTGTGCCATGGTTACCTCTCAAAATTTTAACGTCCTTCAAAACCTACTAAAGTCTTCCCCTACCTTCTTAGATGCTCCCATGCAGAAATAATCATTTTACTTAATTTCCATGTTCTAGTCTATTCTTTGGTTAGTGCTCATTTCATTTTTGTTCTTGCTCCATAGCTATTTTGTACATGTGTAGTCTCTTCCACTCCCTGTGCACCTTCTTAAAGATAGGTACTGTTTATTTTTAACTTTAGAGATACAGAAAGGATATAAGTAATTTCAACCCCCAGAGGATGATAACCAAGATTAGTATTGTGAGGTGTATCTTTGCAGTATTTCCTTATGCCTACGTTCAGTGCTCCTCATTTTAACAAGTAATGTGATAGCAACCTATATATATTCCTTTCTAACCTTTTTTAATACCTAATGGAAAGTCAGAATTGAGTGGGTTGGCTGCAATGGGTAGTTCAGGAGTTGTACTAGGAACAGACTGCCCGAGTGCCTGCTTTACTACTTACTGACTAGGTGAATTTGGGCAGAATATTTAACCTTTCTGTACTTTAATGGCCTCATCTGTAAAAGAGAGATATTAATAACCTACTTCTTATGCTTGTAAGGATTAAATTATATAATCCCCACAAAACATTTCCCATAATGTATATGACATAGTCATGTAATAAATGTTACTTGCTATTATTATGGAAACCATATCCTGAATATCTCCATATGACTATAAACGTGGTCTAGAACAGTGGTTCTCAAGTGGCGGTGATTTGCCTGCAGGGGACATGTCTGAGACATATTTGGCTGACACAATGGGGGAGGAAAGGCTACTGGCATCTAGGAGAAGAGGGTAGAGCTTCTGCTAACCATCCTGCAATGCACGGGACAGCCCTGCACGACAAAGAATCACCTGACCCCAGATGGCAATGGTGGTAAGGTTGAAAAATCATGACCCAGGGTGTTCAGGGCACCAGTTGGCGCAACTGACATGCCTGAGATGCCCGGGTGGCTGGGACCTCTCTCGACATTGTTTCTTCCTGCAGGAGGCCAGTCCAGGCTTGCTCACATGGTGGTGGAAGGTTTCTCAGCTGTAAGAGAGGGAAAGCCCCACTGGGTAAATATTTTTCAGTTCTCTGCCTGCGTTGTTTTCTAGTGTCCACTGTCCGAAGCTAGTTCTGTAGCCAACCCCACATGCAAGGGGTAGAGAAGTCGGCTCTGCTTTTACTGGGAGGAACTGCAAACCATCGTGGCTTTTTAAAGAGCTACCACATAGGGTTGGGCACGCTTGTAACTGAGACTCATTCTGCTGAACTGCCCTCCAGGAAAGCTGTGCCAATTTATTCCCCCGACAGTCACCTGTATTTCATTATCTCACAAATACTTCTAAGTTAGTGTTAAAAAAGATATTTGCACTCAGAGTCTTTGAACAGTCAGGTGAAAGTAAAAGGGCAGAAACGGAACAAATTAGAAACTTTATTTTAATTCACTTTTGATGTTTCCTCTCAGAAGAGCCGTGATTCATGTGGTAAACAGCCTGGTGGCATCTCAGCTTGGGTGTCGCACTATTCCTGAGCCAGAGGACATAAAAGGATTTATCTTCTCCCACAAACCTGACTTTCCTGTACTTCCCATTTCAGTTAGGGGCACCACTGTTATCTAAGCCTGAAAGCCAGGCTTCCTCTTGGAACCTCCCTCTTCCTTCCTTCCTTTTTCAATTTGGCCTTCGATTACTTAACCTCTGTAATGTTTCTCGTATTGATTTCATGTTTCCCTATTCCCATCAGCAGAGGATTAATTTATACTTTTACTCCTCCTTGCTTGGATCATCACAATGCCCTCTGCGTCCTCTCTCCAATACCCCAGAACACCCACCTACTCCAGAACTTCCAGAGCAGTGTTTACAAAATAAAAGTCAGACCAGGTCAATTCCATGACAAAAACCCCTTGCATTTTTATGTACTTTGTGGAATCTCCATGTCCTTCAGGAATTAAGTTTAAATTCCTTAGCAGGGCATTTACGTTCCTGCTCCAGGAGAAATGATAATATGAGGGGAGACCCCCCCCCAAAAATGGAATTTATTCTGTAAAAACTGTGTAAAAAACTGTGTATTTATTCTTATACATTTAAACTTCAGTCACCTTCAAAGTACCCTCCATTTGATGAAATACACCTTTGAGACTTTTTTCCACCGCTCAAAACAGTTTTTGAATGTGTCCATTTTGATGCCTTTTAGTGCTTCTGCAATTTTTTGTTTCACCTCTTCCCCTTTGGCGAAACATTCCCCTTTGAGGACTTTTTTCATCTGGGGAAACAAAAAAAAAGTCACTTGGGGCGAGATCGGGTGAATAGGGAGGGAAGGCATAGAAGTCTTGCCATTTCTGGTCTAAAACTGCTGAACACTCAGTGCAGTGTGAGTAGGTGAGCTCATAAATCACCCATCATGAAATGGGCAAATACACTGAAAGAATCTTTAAAAAAAATTCACCAAAGCCACACACAGCCTCTCACAACAATGCCAGCTGGCACACTGATACAGATGAGTTCCTAGAACACTCACCTAGTGGGAGAAGCCTGTAGTACAAGCGGCCTGTTCTCCAGAAGATAATTCCATTTTTTGGGGGGGGAGTCCTCCTTGTAAATTGCCTTCTGTATGAGGCTAAGAAGACAGAATTTGATTCTATAAGAAATGAGGAGCATATGATAGCCTCTGCTATTGCAACAATCTCTAGAAAGGGAACTATCATCCCCTATTTACAGTATATTTCAATGTCAAAAAATGATTAGTTTGAATGTTCTTTTCCATGTTGAATCAGAATTTCCCAATGAAAATCAATCCACTGAGTAGCCTGAATTCTATAACCTGAGTTTCACAAAGTCTTCAAATTCACAAAATGATCTCTGGAGCTCCTCTCCTGCATTCATTTCTTTGGACACAACCTTTGACTTGTGTCAGGAAATGGTCCCAGCCACATTTCTGAAGCATGTTGATGACAGTCCGCTGGAGCAGCATCCAAAGCAGTTTTGTGTACTGAAGTCAAGGTATCATGTTTCTACTAGGCCTTTGCACCTGCCTCCAGCTGTGCTTTGCACATACCCAGTTGCCCTCTTTTACACAGGAATTGTTCTTCACGAAGACTTAATGCTTATTATCTGGTGCCCTGTGATCTCCGAGTTTATTGAATATTGATTTCTTCCAGTGCCTTTCCCTGGTGCCAGCCCCTGAAATCCTTGACCCGTCAATGGAAGGAGAGAATTGCAAACAAACAAACAAATAAGTATAAAAGGAGACTTCTTTGTTTCAAGTCCCTGACTCCTGTTAGCTGCAGACCTCTTCCGGGTGCATTTGCTGTGTCAGCCCAAAGTGAAGCAGACAGAGCAGACAGAGCGGGAATGGCGGAAGGCCATTAGGAGCTGAACCAGCAGGAACCCAATAAGGAGAGTCCCTGGCCCTGCTGCGAGCATGAAAGTGGGGGGTGGTCTGTGGCCGGGGTGGAGCAGAGCTGCTTTTTGCTTTGCTCCTCGGTCACAGCATGGTCCTTTCAGAAACAAAGGGCTCCATGTGGACTGTTTAACTTGAGCTCATCAGTTCGGTGTCGAAGATTGGGGGCCCCTTTTAGTTGAAACCAATGACTGGATAAAGAGGGTATCATCACCATGGGGTTTTTCTCATACTTGAATAAGACCTTGAAGGATCTGACCTCTGTACAGCATCCTATGTAACATTAGTTTGTTTTTGAGTTTTTATGCCGACAGTGAAAGAGATCTGAAAACGTATGAGACTTTTCCTTTCCTGTGCGAATCCTGGAAGTATCCTTTTGATACCCATCTAATAAAGACGATCTCTAAAACCAAATAATAGATTGAAATGTGCTAGGAGTTCTTCTTTCATGCAAGACAGGGCTTACCTTTAATTCTCTAGCTGAGACATTAGGTGTTTGTCTTTCTGAAAGCAGTTTGCTCAAGTGTTTCAAGTAACTCAAAGGATCAGTTGATTAATTCCATACAAAATTGGATTAGACATTCTCATTTCAAATGGCAGCTTTATGCTAACTCATTGTCTTCAATAACCTTAAATATTGTTGCTATCTTCCTGCTCCATTATTTACGTAATCACTAGCCCTTGGTAGACTGCGTCAGGCCACTGAAAAGACCTTACAGATATTTTCAGCGTGCACACAGAGGCCCTTTATGTCATAATCCAATTTGATGGGTTTTTTCTCCTGCATTACCTCATGTGGGAATTCTTGTTTAAACTTTATTGATCTGTCTGGTTTATTGTGCAGGACTGTGCAGTGCCACGTCGTGTGGGTAGGATGGAGAGGTACAGTGAACAGACTTACCCATTTTGAGTCTCCTCTTGCCAGTGGACACAATTAATTTCATCTCTTTTGAGCTGTCGGTTTAAAGTCATTGTTTGTTTTGAATGCATTTGCTCAGAAACATTGTTTACATCATGTAAACTCTCGAAAGCTCACTACTTCCTCTATTTGTACTTGGCAACTTCTACTTTCCGCCAGTTGTTAACACAAAAGCAGTAACAACAAGTTTCTGTTGACTGAGTCTTCTCAAGTGCTGGATTCTATGTAAGTGCTTTCTATACTTTATCTCATTAATCCTTCAGTGTTCCAGGGAAGTGTGCACTATTAGTATTCATAATCTTCAGGTGAGAAAAGAGACACCAAGAGAAGTCGAGTAACAGAACCAGTGTGAGTTAAACAGGATTCGCATTCACGGTCTTCTGACCCTCAAACCTATGTTCTTAATCATTTTATTATATAGGCTCTGAAGGTAACCTGTTCCACTTTGCAGTTGATAAAATGTTTTTTTTTCTTCCTGAAATGTCTTTGAAATCTGTCTTCCTGTAGCTTTTATTCATTGGTCTCATTTTGAGAATTTTGGCTAGGTGAAGTGGCCTTCTGCTCTCCCTGTGGATTCGTTTTTAGAAGCAAAACATTCCTAATTTTTTCTGGAAGTATGTAATGGGCACTTGACCATGACAGTGTTACTCACTCCTCAGAACCACAGATAACATCTGTAGAGACTGTTTTCCGATATCTCTCCTTCATCCTGCTGTTTCAATAACGCTGTCTTGGGTTATTTCTGTCCCCTAATTCTTTTTCTGATCATGTGTCTCTATCAGATCTGAAACAGGCTGCACCCACAGCATCCTTTCTAAAACAAGGGCACCTTCAGGTTGCAGCCATTCTCAAATTATCTGCAGATTCTGAGGTCATTATGGAGCCAGGACAACTCAGCGGATGGCCGAGCGATCCAGTCCGATTTGGGAAATCAGGTCCCCTCGTTGCTGAGTGGGGCCAAGATCTCACACCCACCCACATCTACCTGGACTTCCCAACTGGGATGAATTTAACATCAAGTCAGAATTTCAGTCCTTGGCCCTGAGGACTACCTGAATGCAACCCATGATACAAAAAATAATAAATAAAAGAAATCGACCTTTAGCATTCTATGAGAAATCTTTATACATTTCTAGAGTCCTTTTGATGTTGAAGATTTCTAAGGCTGGTAAATTTTATTTTAACAGATGCCTCAGGGTCATTTAAGATTTCTTAATCCAGTCGCTGAGTAGCCCATTCAGGTCTTGGGTACGCAACTCAGCTCCAGCTGCAGAAGTCACTGCCACTGGGTGGTGGCCCCATTATCTTCTGGGCTCAGTGACCCCTAGGATTATTAGGTTGTCCGTTAAGGAGAAACAGCTTCTGGTAACTGCTGTTGGTTCACAGGACTTTCTGTACACAGTCTCTCATGCTCAAATTTTCTTAAAGAGAAATGTCCACTTTAGTCTCTTTTTCCTTTTCTCCCCTGGTGACTTTTCAGGGTATTTAGAAGCAATTTGAAGGTCTCGGATCTCAAGTTCGCTCTTTCTTCTCCTTTGGGCTGCACATTCCCTTGTCCATTTAACTGAGGAAGCAAAGAGAAAGGAAAAGCAGAATTTCCTCTCAGCCAAAATAAGTAAAAGAAGGAAGATTCCAGATACATCAAAAATGCTCTGCAAAACTATGATGACCCCACCCATGATAGTAAAAACCTGAGCCACCTCACCTCTCCAAGGTTATAAGCCTCTCTGCCCACTAGTCAGAGTCCCCAGGCCCTGGAAGGAGGGAAAGCAGGGGATATTTCTTACTTTTTCAGCACCATTTTTATATTATATTCCACACGTGTCTTGTGATGGAGAGAGCTGGAGGGATGCAAGGGGAGCCTAGCTGAGGATTGGACCTGAGGAAGGGCTCTACACCCTCCCCTCCCCAAGCAGAGACCGGGTGGAGGGTGACAAAGAAAAGAGGTTTGAGTATACACGAGCAGAGGGGACTCAGCTCTCTTTTCTCAGTTAGAGTCCCGGGAAGAGCTTGATTTCAGGATTCCTTCATGGTGCACAGGGCTGCCGAGGATTGGTTCAGGCACTGGTGAAACTTCTCTGGGGTTTCCCTCTGCAAAGGTGGGTTTGGGTTGACCTGCAGAGTCGTCAGACCCTGGACTCCCTGTGGACCACTAGCCTGTAATTTGTGTTGGGCCCTCCACCGCCGTCAGCCTGGTCAACACAGGACAGCTGAAGGAGAGGAAGAACCTGACAAGTGCCATGACGACAGGAGCTAAGATAAGTGTTGTGAGCACACATGAGACACCTTGTGGGGGCCACCAGACACACCTGACCGTGACTGTGGCTGTGGGCATGCTTGCAGGGCCTCCCTGAGTCTACGGGGCAGGAACCGGTAGAATTTGTTTTGTTACACCTTCTATGACCCTGCCTGTTGGTGACACTGGGAGAAATTCAACCACCTGGGACTGAAATTTCCAAAGCCACAACTGGTCTGCAGCTGGTGGCAGTGGTGACATTCCTCTATGGGAAAGAAATTGTTACATGGTTAAACACCTCTTTCTTAGCAAAACAGAAAGTAGGCATATGTGTGACAAACACAAGAAAAAAACCAGAAATCACCAAACCCCGTGTATTTAGTCTGCAGTGGCACGGGGAATAGGCCTTTTATGGTTCTTTGTCATGCAGGCAAAGTAACATTTTGTACTTCATGACAATACCCAGCATTGCATAGTATTTAAACTTTCTACGTCATCTCATTTATTCCATACCAATCAGTTAGGTAACCGCCCATTTTATTGGAGAGAAACCAATGCCCAGAAAAAACAGAGTTGCTTAAATTAATAATTATATACAATAACAACTAATTAAGTCCCAGATACTATGCTAAGAAAGTTATATGTACTCTTTTATTTAATTCTTAAGATTACTTTGCAAAATGAGTATTGTTATTATTTTCATATTTTTGATAAATAAATTAAGGCTCAAAAAGGCAAATTAACTCAGTCAGGGTCATATAGAGTCAAATAGCTGATTTCTTACTTCTTTAAACAGATTTCTTAGTCTTTAAATCCATATCTCCTCGACCTCAAAAGTCCACACTTCCAGCCCCTTACTATTGTGGGGGAGGCAGAAGGAGAAGTCAGATTTTGTGATTAGCTATAAAATAACCTTTCTATCTGTTTTACCCACACGGGAGTTTTTTACTGCATGGAAGGTAGATACCTTCTTCAAATAACTTTTTGGTGTGTGAGCTTTTCATTAACTTGCATCAAATGGAGACATATAATTTTCAGATGGATTCTTTTCTCCTTTTGAGTGCTTTCATTAATTTGAATATCAAAGCATGTGCTTGTTTATACACACTGAAGAGTGAGCTCCCTAAAAAGAGACAAAAGCAGCTCTCAGAAAAGGTTTTGGCATGTTTTTATGAGTAAAAAATAGTTTGTGTGAATCATTCAGGGTTTGTGTGTATTACACACAATAAATCAAATGAGTATAACAAGTTAAATTTATGAATTAAAGATTCGGTAACCCATCAGCCACCTGTCAGCAAAAGACTTTTTGAATTCTGTGTATATAAAATGCTCTCTATAATCACATGGAATATGCAATATAGCTATAAGCTAATAGGATTTAAAATATATAAGAATTTAGACAGTCCTTATCATAGCAATTGTAGTGATTCTCCGTCCTGTATCTCATCTCTCTTATTTACCAAACCATGCTCTGAACCACCTTCGTCCCCAAACCAGTCCCAGTCTCTCAGTGTCACCACTGAAGAGATCTAAGGGACTGCAGAGGAGGCCCCTAAAAGGCTGGGAGTGATTCAGTAACTCCCCACGGCAGATGATGCCCTAGCTGGGCCTACGAACCTTCCAGTGGACAGATTCCCGTCTGCTCTTGGAAAAAGCAGCGGTGCTCTGTAGCCTCACCTGGAAAGCCCTGTGATCTCGTTCTGCCATTCTCCCATCTTGATTTTTCAGGGAACCCAGAAGCAAATCTCTAGCCTGTGTGAGGTGTCCTTTTGAACTCTTTATCCTATTAACTTTTATTTATCATATCTTTTTTAAATGTGACATGTTAATGAAGATATAACTTGCAAGACACTTCGTAATCTTTTTTTGAAGGAGGCTGTCAGTAATTGAAGATTTTGGCTGCAGGACGTACTTCTGACTCCTGATTAAAAACCAGCTCAGCCAGACATGGTGATTATGGAGCATAAGCCACATATTAAACAGTGAACGTGTATTGTTTGGGTTTAGTTCTTCCTTTGGATTTGCCGTAATTCACAAAGACTGGTTTGAAGTTTCTTTTTGCATTCTCTCAAGTTTACTTAAAAAAAAGAGAAGTAGGAATGGGTATGTGTTTGCAGGAAACATAACAGCTTACGTGAAGGAAAAGGAGTGGTTTGTTTATTGGGTTTTTAGAAGGAAGCATTGTCCTAAATAAGAATAATAAAATAGGTGAATGTAAAGTTCTCGGAACCCCTCTCCTACCTTCTGGAGCCCCTGACATTCCCAGGACCTAATGCCCACAGTGCATTTCTCTCCTCTAATCTTCACCACCACACTGGAGGCTTCTGACCCAGAAGCTTTTGTAAGCAGGTGAATTTCGGAGCATTAGATTTCTATTTGGTGGTATTTCAGGCACTGGCGATATGTAGTAACTTGGGACAGAATGGCTTCTCAGGAAACTGTTGTAGACGGGAATTATGCCCTTTCACGGGATTGCGAGGAAAGCATTCCATGAACCCATGCACGGGAGATTGTGGTGTGGCATGGTTTATTCATGTGGAAATAGAAGCTGTTCCCAGGGTTTGCAATGTCCATCTCCCTCTGTCCTGCCATAGAAAAAGTCCAACTGTGTCCTCAGCAAGGCCAAGACAAAAGCCAGTGTCCAGAATTTCTGCTTCATATTAAAGCTTAGTCCTTTGGAGGCTGCAGTTGGCTGCTAAGTGGTCTCAGTCCCCATCCAAGGGACTTAGCTTATTCCCGGCTGCTCCAGTGGTAGAGTGCACATGGCTGCTGGCCATATGGCTTCTAAGGCCACATGACTAAGGAGAGAGAATGCCTGAATGCTTGGGGTGAATGCAGGCTCCTGAGTGAAGGGGTGGCTTATTTGTTCCCTTAGGATTATATTAGCTTGGGCCTGGAACAGACAAGGTACTTTTTCAAAATGACCACTCAATTTCCCAGGCTTTCACAGGCTTTGGATGGGTTTACATCCATTCCCTAGTTAGACTGACAGTCCTCTATGGTCCAGCATCTGCTCCTGTGTCTCCAGCAATCTGGTGCTGGAGCCAAGAAGGGAGGAGTCTAAACCCCCTTGGCAGAGCAATGCTGTGGTCCCTTCGAGTATGGAAAGCTGTAGCTTCCTGGTGAAGCAAGCAGGCTTATGCTCCTCAGTTTATTAAGTTCAATGTCTAGTTCCTTTTGCTCCTCTTTTCTAGCTCTATACCAATGGTAACAAAACTATAAATCCAAACATTTTGATGACTGTAAACTCCCCAGGGCTAGCTAGAAAATGGATGCTAACTTTACCCAAACCTGAATCATTAAATGTGGTACTTTTACTTAGAAATAAGAACTTCCCCCCCACTGATCCTCTTTTATCCTATTCCCCAAATTCTCTGGAACCTCTTTTCAGTTACCAATAAATATTTCCTTTCCAGCTTTCCCCCACAATACTTATACTTTCTTGTTTGACAAATATTGACACAATCCCCTGGCCCTGCATTAAAACTGCAACCCTGGCCTCTCTCAGTGGGGCTCCCAGGCCCTCTGTTCTGTGCCCTGAATTTCCCCCCGGACTCCAACTTCAGGTCATTGTTTAATCATTATCTTTTACCAGCCTATCTTTGTTTGAAATCCACTGTCTCTTCTGGATGATATCCCTCCTTTAATACTGTTATTAAGGCGATACCTGATCACTGGACTTGTAGCGCCTCCCTCATTCTTAGGCTATTTGACCTTCTGCAGTGCTGGGTGGTTAGTCTCTCCTTCTTCAAATTCTCTTTTCTTCAAATTCTCACACCTCCCAACCTGTCTTTCTTGGTTCTCTCAATGCCTCTTCTTTCTCCAGTCTTTAGTAACTATCGTTACCTCATGCTTTACACTTTCTCCCTCTCCATTTTTTCCATGAATGATCTAATCAACACTTACCTTCCCCAAACTCTCTTGAATACGTCTTTTTATTTCCACTTCCATTGCCCTAACTGTAGCCCCTGCCCCCAATGGAATCAACTTCTAAAACCACATCCTCTTGTCTTAGTCTCTCCGCAGTTTCCATTATGTCTTCAGAGTCATCCCTCTGAAACAGATCCAATCTATGCATTACATTCTTCAGCAATTGTTAATGAGTCCTGTTACCTCTAAACAAAGTATAAGCTGCTATACAGGCTTGAGAGGGCAAATGGAGGTGAGGTAGAGAGGAGGGGGAGCAATGCAGAAAGCCAAGGAGAGAGAGTTGAATGGCATATCTGTGTACTAGGCTGCATGGGTTATCTTCAGAACAGCTTGTTCGTAGATATTGTACCTTACAATGGGCCGTGGAGGTGAGGGAGGCGATGAAATGTATCTTCCTGGATCCCTATCATCTTCTGGTTCTCGACTGTGGAAAGTCTGGTGGTCCTTAACTCCCCCATGCTGTGACATTCAGCTCTTTCATTTGCCACTCAGAAGTAGGATCCTGTGCCCGTGGTGTGGCCTTTCACCGTCCAGTAAGTGGTAGGAGGAGTCACAGAGCTGGTAGGCAGGCCTGCATTGACAGCCAGAGTGGAGTCCTGTGTTCCTGAGCGAGTAACTGCTTGGCTCCTGGGAGGCAGAATCACAGACATGTGTGAGGTCCCTTGGTTACTACCTGGGAAGCAAGCGAGGCCAAGAGATATAAGGAGGCAGATAAGATATGTCCAGTCTAATGCTCAACCTCACTCCTTATCAGAGAGAAATTGATGAGATTCCATTTTTCACCTATCAAATTGGTAGAAGCCAAATTGATAATATCTGGGGTTGGCAAGACTGTGGAAAACTGGTACTCTCACAGAGAGCAGCTGGGCACCTGCCTTGAATAGTAAGAAACGTACTCAAACAGTGGGATGCAAAGAGCTTGAAAGGGCTCTAGTGCACGCTCTCTCTCCTTCTTTCTCTCTCTCCTTCTCTGTCTCTGTATAAGTGTATAAATGTATACATAAAAAAGCAAACTACAGAAGAATATATACAATATAATATCATTTGAATACAAATAAGATGTAAGGACATGGTCATGGGTTCCAATTCTGGCTCTTGCCATGACGTGTGAGCTCTGTGGTGAAGGAGATTATGGCCAGGAGCTGAAAGCTGCTTAGATGACTAGAACGCAAAGGGTGGCCCTGACTGTGAGCAGGGGACCTCCTCCACTCCATGTCTGTCCAAGCATGAGGTGCCCGGGCCTATCGGTGACAGCGCATAAAGGAGACTGTGATGGCAGTGGACATAGAGAGCTGGTGGGAGAATGAAAGATTATATGAGATGCCTCCTAAAGACTCCTTGAAATATTAAGGGAAGGCTCTCCTCAAGTTTGACATTTTGGAGGGAACATACTAAACAAGCAAAACATAAGAATTCATGTTAAGATGAACTCATTTGACTACTGAGGACTGGGGTCATTCAGGCAGAGTGAATTGTCCCTTGTCTACGTTCCCAAAACATGCATTGCATTATATTAAGAGATTGTTCCATTCTCAAGGGTAAGGATGATGTCATATTTATCTAGGGTCCTCAATAGATAGCATCATAACTGGTACATAGTGAATTCTTAATGTTTGTATAGTGGATGAATAGCTGTTTGGGCAGGGTCTCTGGAAGTCAGTTTGAACTTCGATACATTAGGAAGATAACCCTCAACAGCTTCTCTTTAATCTGAACAAAATCTTCAGGTGGGAAAATCAAGAAATTCAACATGGCTGGCCTGAGTCTAGAATGTTCAGGAGAGACAAGAATTGCCATGCCATTTGGGAATCACTTCGAATATTTGTAAACAGCTGCGTTTTTGTCCTTTGGGTTATGTAATTACGTGGGCCAAAGCTAAATAATAGATAAAAGCTAAAAATTGTTAATGCATATAGTTCCTAGCTGTCAATCAAATTCTGCTTTTTGTAAGTATTTCTGGGGCACTCACAGGTATGACAAAGTTTGGTGTGTGTTATATAGGATTTTTTTCATAAAGCCCGAAGTCTTTAAGCAGATGTTAAAGACCACATTAAAACAAAGTTCACCACCACAATACAAAAACAAAAGTCCCTTCAAACTGACAGATGGTCTCTGCAAGAAGACAATTTGAATGTAGAAATATAAATATATACATACATTTTCAGAGAATAAACGTGTCAGTGGGGCTAAGTGATGCCTGTGTTTATGTCAGCCTAGCGCTCCCGAGGCCACACAGGGGCCGTATTCCTTTATTCTGGGTAACCCTGAGTTTTGCAGAAGAAGAGGCCTTTTTATAGACTTCACACTTAAACACAGAAGGTGGCAAATGCTGTCATCCTGCTACATTGTACTCATAGTATATTTTCACATCTTAGCCTCTATTACTTCAGACTATTTAACAGCTGCATTTGGGGGAACATGTTTGGAATAAATTATGACAAATTATAATAGTGCATTGAAAGTATACTAACTCATAAAATATTAAGTAGAGAGGAAAGGTAATTAAAATCACCTTAACTTTGTATTTGCCTGAAGATTTTTTTTTCTTTAGAAATGACTGTGATGAAAGATCCAGTAGAGAGCAACTGTAAGATAAAGCAAAGAAATAATAGGCTCCATGGTATGACATTATGCTCCTTTGCCAGGACAAACTTAGACTCAGACTCTGTCCTTGGACTCTTCTCACTCCCATCATGCACCCTCCTGGCCAACTGGATAATTCCTGGCCTCCGGGATAATTTGGAATAACCCTTTCGGTACGGGTGCCAGATATATCCAGCGCCCATCTGATGACCTGTGTGGGTGAGCGCCGGATATATCTGGCATCCATCTGTATATAATTTTTGTAAATTTTACTTATATAATTGATAGAATTTTATAGAACTATCTCTTAATATTAAAGTTACAAACAACACTTGGAAAAAAAGCATTGTTTTATTAAGCATAGATCTTATATAAGGTTAGGAAAGTCTTCACACAAAGGAGGACAGACCATGTGCTATGTGTGCGTTTTCGGTGCGGCACCTCGTCCAGCGGGAGTGTCGCAGCGGAAAGAGCGCTCGTACCGAAAGGGTTAAAAGTGTTCTGTCTCCTGTGTTCCCACTGGGCTTGTGTTTGGAAGTAATGGATGGTCCACTTTGGATTGTTGTGCATTGTGTCCACCAGATTTTTCCAGTCTTCATAATGGTGGCATCTTAATCGGCTGTAGAGTCTCAGGCCATGCTGTGTGTTTGGTTTCAGGAGCAGCAAGGTGGGGCGGGGCTGGATAGAGATCACACTGTGTTTGAGTGATTTCAGTCAGCTGCTTTATACAGAATTCAAGTCGTAGAAGCCCGACAAACTTTCTTCAATGTAGCCAGACAGAGATGACATACGTGCGTGTTTTCTACAACATATAAAGTGTTAAGAGTTCCAGAAAAATCTAAAAGCTGCCAGGTAGTGTTCAAGTCACTCTGTTATTCCTGGTCATTAAAAAAATTCTGATCCTGTGAACTTTGTTCTTCTGGACCCCAAGCTGTTAGTTCCCAGTTGGCAGAACGTGGGACTTTGATTTCTTTACTTCATGTTGACCTTTTGTAATAACCCAACATATTACTTTTACTCTTTGGCCTTCCAATCCAGTCTCTACAGAGACCAGAGTGATCTTAAATTATAAATCAGATCATCTCTTTTCCCTGCATACAATAATGGGTTCTTGATGCTCTTAGAGTAAAAATCAAATTCCTTACTGCTTGATTCAGCCCCTCATTATGAACCCCAGCTGAATGTTATACCACTCTCCCTTGTTCGAGTTAAGGCACTACTAGCTGCTCTACCAGCTAAGCCTTGAATCTCATGGCTTACCACCAACAGAGGCTTATTTCTTACTCACGCAAGTCCAGTTGGTAGAAAGAGGGAGAAAGGATGGGCCTTTGCTTCATGCAGGTATTTAGGAGCTGAGATTAACAGTGATATGGCTTCTTCACATGTAATTTTCAAGGACACTCTGTCAGGGGTGTCCAACCCCTGTCCCATGGACCGCATATGTCCCAGGATGGCTATGAATGTGGCACAACACAAAATTATAAATTTACTTAAAACATTATGAGATTTTTGTGTGTGTGTGATTACATGTTACAATGTATTTAATGTGTGGCCCAAGACCACACTTCTTCTTCCAGTGAGGCCCAGAGACGCCAAAAGGTTGGACACCCCTGTTAGGTATTAATGTCCCATTGGCACTTAAGCAAAGAGAGTGGAACATTTGAATGAGCTAGGTCTAGTGGTGGCATTTCCACCCACATTCTTTTGCCAGATTCATTCACATGATTATGTTTGTATCAAGAGGGCAGAGGTGAGAAATGAAATTGCTTATTGGAAAGCCATGTCCTCCAAGCAACTCTACAGCCCAGAAGGGGCATTCTTTGGTGGAATACTAGCCTGTCTCTTCTGTACTCCACATTAAACGGGAGCCACCCTGACTTTACTCTGGTGCTTGCGTATTTCTACTTCAGGGCTTCACCCATGTTGTTCCTCTTCTAGGAACATTTCTACTCTCTTAACATGACCAGTTTTTCTTCACCTTTTGGTCTTGTCTTAAATGCCATCTCCCCAGAGAGACCTTCCTTAACCACTTGTCAAAAGTAGGATTTTCCAAGCACCTTGTCGGTTTCCTTTGTAGTACTTATCATAATTGGTAGTCACTTGATTTATTTACTTGCTTTATCCTCTGTTTCTCCCACTAGATCACAGGTGGCAAACACAAGGCCCGAGGGCTGAATCCGGCCCTCCACCTTGTTTTATCCGGCCCAGTGCCTTGTTTCTACCCTGCGGCAGCGCCGAGCTCCTTGTCCCTAGTTAAGGAGTAGTTACATTTATACAGTCTTAAAGTTACAGTCGGCCCTTTGAAGGCAACCTCGAGGCTGATGCGGCCCCTGGTGAAAATGAGTCTAACACCCCTGCAGATTGTTAGTTCCATGAAACTAGGCAGATATTTGTCTTTTACACCACTGAACTCCTAATGCCTGTTACAGTGACTGACACAGCAGGTGCATAACAAGTATTTTCTGAATTGAGGCAGAGGCTGTGGGTAATAAATAAGTAATTACAATGTTAAACTAAAACACCACTGTTTACCATTGATATAAATATATACATTATGATTCTATGCTTAGCTTTGACGTAGGCAATGAATCGTGATTGCTCTGTATTGACACTTTATATTCACCCAATCCTTAAACTATTTCAGTTAGCTGTTGCTGCAAAGCACATTGCCTCAAAACTTAGTGAATTAAAACAGCAATAATAATTGTATCCTCTCTCACAGATTTGTGTGGACCAAGAACCCAGGAAGCGTTTGACTAAGTTATCCTGGCTCAGAGTTTCTCATGCGGTTATGGCCAAACATTGGCTGGAGCTGGAGCCACAGGGGGCCGGCCCATTGCAGACACAGAGGCTGTAGGTTTCAAGAGCAAGGATTCCTATGAGCAAAGCAGGAGCAGATTGATTTGTGAGACCTGCCTCTGGAAGCATCCTGCCTCTTTGGCTATATGCTCTTGGTCGAAGCATACAGTTTCAAGCATGGAGGACACAGATCTGGATAGGATGAGTGTCAGAGAATTTGTGGGCACATTTTGAAACCATCGTACTGACCAGGAGGGAACGAATTATGATTGCCAGGCTTCCTCTCTCACCTTACGTTCTACAGAGGCCCCCAAGGAATTCCGTGGCTCTGACATCTTCCCTGCACGGACCTCTTTAAGTAGCCAAGATATGTATATATTCAGGACTTTGAATTTGAAAAGTGCCCCCTTACAGGGTATTGTAGATATCGTATTATGAGCACACTGACAGTGAATTGAGAACTCACTTCTTTTCATACCATTGGAATTGGGTTGCATTAATCCTTCACGTTGCTTTGGCACATTTGTAGAGAAGACCTTTTCTCAGAGTAATTGGTTTCGGATTTCCAGTCCTGATATTCTGAATAACACATTCTCTGTTTTCATTAAAGCAGTTTTAAAAAAAAGATGTCTAATATTTTTTACTCTGGTTAGAATGCCAGAGGAAGGAATTACCATGAAATCTAGGATCCTGCTTTTTAACCATCTCACTGAACTTATTTATTGAGATGGGGGTTTTCAACTTTATTTTTATTGTTGACCCTGTTACAGGTGTCCTTGTTTTTCCCTCCTTGCCCACCTCCACCCAGCCCTCGACCCCTCCCCCCAGGCCATCACCACACTGTTGTCTGAGTCTGTGGGTTTTGCATATACGTGTATGTTCTCTGGCTAACCCCTTCACCTTCTTATTTAATGAGATGTTTTAAAATGCGGATAATTTAGACTAGAAAACTCACAAACTGCTGCATTACTCCAAGCTTCCAAATGGACTTTAACCAAACTAATCCCCATTTTTTTACTGAGACTTTATAGTTAGAAATATTATGCTGTTCCAAGTATGATCTTGAACAAGGATTCACTGACTTTTTAAAAGTTGCAAGAATATTACCAAGAGTTCTTATATAACTTGTCCCCAGTTTCTCCTATGAACATGACTGTGGTCCATTTGTCAAAACTGATAAAACAGTACTGATACATTATTGGAAACTACACTCCACACTTTTTTAGATTTCTTTAGTTTTTACCTCATGTCTGTTTTCTGTTCCTGGATCCCCACATCACATCTATTTGTTCTGTCTCCTTCGACACTTCCAGACTGTTACAGCTTTCAAGCTCTCCTTGCTCCTGATCGCCTTAACAATTCTGCGTTGAGAACAGCAAAAACTTTACATCAAGGACGGGGAACACCAAGCACTGTTCTATTAGGAAGTTGAATATCATGGCTAAGAGAAAAGATTTAAGCACAGAATAGTCGTGTGTTGTAATCCTAGTTCTGGCACTTACTAGTTGAATGATTTGACTAAGTTCCTTTCCCTTCTTGAGCTTCAGCTTCTTAATTGTTTGAGGAATAATAGTATGATCTTTATAGGGGTTGATGTGAGAATTAAATGAGGTAAAGCATATATTTTGCTTAGTATAATGCTCAATACTCATCTGTTATTAAGAGGTGTCTAAAATGCAGGTCAGCCCACAAAAGACCATTTAAAGTATAATATAGCTGACAATAATAATTACATTAATGCCAAACATTGAGCATATTCCATGTAGACATTAGTATTAGCACTTTTCATGTATGAACTGAATCAATTGTACTAATAATATTACTAGATCCAACCAGCCTTTATCATATTCTGTCTAGGGGAAATGCTTCTCAAATTTCAGGTGTGCGAGAGAAGACAGAGAACATTCCAGTATGAGTAAAGTCATGGGCATACAGGGGGTGAAAGCTGGAGGAAGTGAACAGAGCAGACAATTTTGGGTGTGGATTTTAAACAGGTACTGCAGCAAGATTTTCAGCCGTCACTGAAGGGCTCCACAGACCCGACTTTATGGTAAACTTCTCCATATCTCCTTCCTTGGGACTTGCTAGCCAGGCCAGGTGGGGTGGGAACAGGCAGGTTTTGAGGGCCACCCTAATGCTCAAACATTTGGTATGGGTGAAAATTCATCAACAAAGAATAGGGAAAATGCTCCCACTTCTCAGGGTGCCCGTGGCTTGGAAGACTTGCACACCTGGCCTCACTTGCTCCATGATCCCTTCCCCACAAGAGACAAATGTGCTTGCAACTTACTAATTAGGTGGAACCATCTTAATGATTTCAATGCTGTGGCAGCCTCCACCAAGAGAGTGTTTGATTCATGGAAGGCAATCAGCACCCTAATCCATGACTAGCTAATGAAGACAGGCAAGAGTGTTATTCCTAGTGAGTACATCAACTTTGCTTAATATGCAAAGGGCGACAGGGGATAGGAAAAAGACTACTTAAAATTACTGTCTATTATTGTGGGCAAATGTTTCATAAAATAAAACAGTGGCTTCTTCCCATGATAGCTTTGGGAGCGGAAGACAGAGGAGGAAATTAACTACTGGAAAGCGTTCCCCTGATGGTGCTTAAGCTGATCCAGGCTTCCCTAGTGGCTGTTTTTTTCCATGTGGATGCTCTTCAGGAGGAAAGCAAGAGAACAAGCTAGCATCTTTGTTTAATAATAAATCTCATATCTAATATCAACAGCAGCCCAAATCACTGGCTACCAGCAAAGCGCTGTACATAACCACCTCTTAAAACCCTTAAATAGACCAATGTGTTAGACATAATGCTTTCGTTTCAGAGATGAAGAAATTGAGGCTGAGAAAGGTAAAGCAACTTGCCCAAGGCCAAGCAACAGAGCTAGGAGGTGAAGCCACACCTGTCATTCCCTGAGCCCGTGATTGGAACCATGGTGCGACAGACCTGTGGCTAGAATGGCAACACCCGTGTCATGCCTGAGCAGTGTCAGCGTTGCTCCGTCTGGAAAGGCTGGGTCACTGCAGTGATCACTTTCTGAGTTAGAAGGCATTTTAGGGACTCCACAGGTTCTCGGCTGGCCTGCCCATTGGAATCATCTGGAGACTTGAAAAGCAGCTGATACACCTGAACCCCACCCTCAGAACCTCTGGCTTGATTAGTCTGATGTGGTGGTGTTGTGGAGGGGAGAGGTATTTAAAAGTTCCGCAGGTGGTTCCAATATGATCCAAGGCTGAGAACCACAGGACCTAGATCAGCCTTCCAAGACTGGCTGCTCCTGTGGCCCATGGACTATCAGCCGCACCCGGGAGCTTGTTCCACATGCAGACCGCCAGGCTCCACCACAGGTGATTCATATGCACACTAAGGTATAAGAGATGGGCAGTGCCCAGCCCACCTCGCATAAGGGGAAGTTGCGAAGAGAAAGAAGGAAGGGGAGGGCGTTCTAGGCAGAGGGGTTAACGTGCCAACTCCCAGAAGAGAATGGCATATTCAGGAGTTGGAAAATTAGAAGTGGGTGTTTGTGGCTGAAGCAAAGATTACCAAGAGGTTGGAAGATCAACCTTTTCATGCAGGCTAGATAAGCTTCCTCCCTGGGACTTGGCCTGGGGGGGGTCGGGGAGGGGGCGCTTCCTCTAGCTTTTTCATCCTCTCTCAATACTCAAATAATACTTTCTCAATAGGGCTCTACCCTGATCACCTCGTTTAAATTGTAACCTTTCCTCTTCATTATTTGCTCTTTTTTTCCCCATAAAACTTAAGAACTTCTAACGTGTTACCTACTGCTTTTACTTTTTGTCTTTACTTACCTCATGTCTCTGTAGAAGAATGTAAGCTCACTGAGTGCCCAGATCTTGTTTGCTGTTCTCCGGTGCATCCTCCAGCACCGGTAACAGGATCTGGCACTCAGAAAAGGTGCTTTCTACGTACTTCTTAAGTAAGCAAGTTCTGAAGAGCTGTGCAGGTCATGCTTACTTTACCTACAGCTTGACTGTAAAGTTTGTCAAGAGCCTTTTCAGGACTTTAAGTGGGTGAAGAACAAAATTGGATTTGCCTTTGATTTTGGAAAGACCGTCTGGCTGCTGTGTAGCTAGTGGGCTGTGGGCGTGCAGAAGTTTAGGGCTACACTACAGGCAGGAAGGCTGGTTTGGTGACAGTGGCAGCCTGGGCTAAGGAGAACGGGCTGGGGAAGATGGAGAGCATTCAAGGCCTGCCTAGGAGGTAGCATCCTCAGGCATTAGCTTAAGGGGGTGAGGGAGAGAGGAAACTCATCCTAGCCTTCTGCTTTTAAACCAAGGGAAGGATGAAAAGCCAGCACTGAGATAGAGACTGCCAAGGAAGAACATATTTGGAGAGAAAGAGTAAAGCTACTGCAAAGTATTAAGCTCCGATATAACCTGGAGGAAGTTTGAATTTCACATTCATTAAATAACTATTTTTAATTGCTGGCATTCACGCCAAACCCAGTGAGTGAGTGATCTTCATTCAAAAAACACTGGTGCACTCTCCCTCTCGGGAGCACGCCAGCGTCTCTCTCATTCCCGTTCTCCCCCCTCTCCCCCCAGGAGCATTATCTGTACCTTCCTTTCTCCTAAGCTCCAAAGGCCTTTTTTTTCCCCCCTATAAGTTGTTTCCTGAGCCTGTTTTGTTCTACAGCTCACTTCTTCTACCTCTGTGACTTTCTAAATAAACTTTTTCTAATAGTTTGAAAAAAAATGCCTAGTATGTGCTGCTAGGCATGGTGCTGGTTTCAAGAAATACAATGATGAACAAGTAAGGTGTGGACCCATCTCCCAGCCGTTGGAGAATTTATGTAAAGAAACAAGGTGCTGGGACAGAAAGAAAGAGGGAGAGGAAGAGAAATGAATAAGAGATTGAGAGAAAGACCCTGCTTTCAGCTGTCAGGGAAATGCAACTTTCTGATAATGCTCAAGTGTTTACACTGGAGCTTAAAGGAAACAAGGTTTAGAAACAGAGGACAAAGGAGTCAGAAGCGTGGAGGCAAAAAGAAATCTAAACCATGTGTGAGCAATAGCAAATAATTTAGATTGTCAGAAATTTAAAGGCATGGGGTACTGGGTGTGATGAGAAGCAAACTTGTTGAACACACGTGGAGAGCTGTGCAAATCAGGTGAAGGGTATTCAGCTGTAAGATTCTGTAAGAACTTAGCCTGAAACACAACAGGTGCTCAGCATGTGTCTACTCAGTACACCTATGAATTATTTTTAATGTGGGTGATGGTTACAAAGTGCTGTTTTGGGAACATAAACCTGATTTTAGTACAGATGATGGATTATAAAGGAGAGAGGCCAGGAAATGAGGCTATTTAAGTAATATATTATTCAGATAAACTATCTTCTGTCAGATGACTACTGTATTTTAGTGTTAACACCATGAAAGTTTGCATCTGGTTTTTGCAAGAGTCTGCCGCAGGTTTTCCTGGTTAGGTGGCTCATAGAAGACAGATAGTTCTCCTCCAGATTGTAACTCAAGCCCCTAGCCTCCATATATGCTGTGACTTAGCCATCCTCTAGGTCACAGGTGGCAAACACAAGGCCCGTGGGCTGAATCCGGCCCTCCACCTTGTTTTATCTGGCCCGGCACTTTGTTTCTACCCAGCGGCAGCACCGAGCTCTTGCTTCACTGTTCAGGAGTGGTTACATTTATTCAGTCTGAAAATTACACCCGACCCTTTGAAAGCAACCGCGAGACTGATGTGGCTTCCGGCGAAAATGAGTTTGACGCCCCTGCCCTAGGCCTTTGGAGTCTCCCCTAGTCAGCTCATGGGTTGCAAAAGAGAAAGGATGAGACCTTCTCTTGAGAGGCTCCCATGATGCATCCAGAAGGATCAGACAACAATTGCAGGCACATTCCATCAGCCAGAGTGCAATTCCATGGCATTAGCCAACTGCAAGGGAGGCTGGGAAATAGTCTGTGTGCCCAGAGAAAAGGGGAACTAGTTTGTTGTCTAATTAGTAGGCTCTGCCACAGTAATGAAGGTGAGAGTTAATAAAGATTGAGGGAATAAAGAGGAAGGTAATGCATTCCATAGATTTTGAGAAACATATAATCGACAGTAAATTGCTACTGATTTGGAATGGAATAGGGGGTGCTGTGGGCAAAGGATACATTTTCCAAATGTAATTACCACCAATAAAAAGATTCAGAGGCCACTGAAATTGTTATTTCCCTGATGCTATTTGAGAAGGAGAAAAACGGTATTGTAGCAACTTGTGGGAAAGTTTACAGAGAGGTTTAGATGTTCTTGCATCAATATGAAAGCTTTTTATTCTATGTTTTATTAAAGAAAATAACTTCACCGTTCATGTGTACTGTTAGTTAAAAGCTTAAGAAAGCATGTATCCAAATTGGTGGTGAGGTTTAGGAATACTTACTGGCTTACTAAGAGATAAACATTGCAACACGATTGGAAAAATCTGTTTTTTAAAAAAACTATGCATATGCCTGTTCTGCAGATTGAGGAGAAAATATAGGTAACATACTCACCACAATGTTTAGTTCCTGGAAAACGTAGCTACTATTACCATTATGTGGCCATAACAAAGACAGCTATGGAGGAACGGGTCTGAGTCGGGTGAGCCAGGCACAAAGTAATATATCATGGTGTGTTTCTGTAGCGTGGTGATACTTTAAAAGTCTAATTTTGCTGGGTTATTTCTCAAAGGAACTTCTACTTCAATAGTAGCTCGGCAATACATGATTCTCAGCTGAAATTTGTTTGCAGCAGATCTATGGCATAAATCGAGGCAGCTGTGCACAGCATGTGTTTCATCTCAATGACTACATCGTGAAGGGTGTTATTCACAGGGCCACTAATCAGGGAAAGGGCTCTCTTCAATTGCAACTTCTCGGAGCCACATGCAAAGGAAAATTTGCATGTTTCATTAAGAGTGAACCGACCTCTATTGGTTTGTGTGCAGGCTGAATTATTTACATTTTCGGTTTAAAAAATGCTTAGATGTTATTTCCAGTCCCATGTCTTCCTTCAGTTCATTAGCCTGAATAAACTAAGTTCCCTTGGCGGAGAAATTGATTGTTGTGCCCTGGGTTTCTTGGGGCTGGTTGTTGCCGCATACCCAGATAACCTTAGTAAGATTAGCTTTGTGTTTTCCTCTGGGCTTTGATGATAGCAATCTACCATATTCTCCAACTAAAATCCTTGTCACACTTGACTTTTGTTTTGCTTCATTTTAACAATGTGTTTGGCTTGAAGAATGAAAGTAGATTGATCTGTTTCATTCCCTCTGAGTTAAGTTATTCCGTTCATGGATTTCCATGCCCTGGCTCTCGTGTGTGTGTGTGTGTGTGTGTGTGTGTGTGTGTGTGTATCTGCACTGGAGCAGACGGGGCTAATCTATATGAATCTGTTTTATGGAGAAAGAAAATGAAACCATGAATATTAATATCCTATTATCGTGTGATGATATTCTAAACACATTCACCATAAAAATCTCAAAATATGAAAGGAAAGGAGTGTGGGGGTGGAGGCTGGAGGGAGGGATGCCAAGGGGGAAAAATTGGGATGAGTGTAATAGCATAAACAATATTTTTTTAAAAACATGAAAGGAAAAGATACTGGGGTCCCCTGTATAACTTCCGTCCCAGAGAAATGAGCTAAGAAAGAGCATGAAAACAAAGTATGATTTCAGGCCTGACCATAGGAACAAACTGGCTCTGAAACTCTCACTCTTCCGTTCTGAAGTCCCTGGTGGTGTGTGGGTGCATCTGGAAAAGTGAACCAGGCACCCAATATCTTTGTGGATCCATAAAACGTGTAAGACACTAGTTTGATGGTTCGTGAACGCTCATCTATATTTCAGTTTAGGTGACTAGCTATTACAGAAATCACGTATGATGCACTATTTTTCCTTTTTCCCAGAAGGAATTGTTAGAAATGGGTCTAGTATTTTGAGCATGAGATTTTGGGTCTCATTAATCACTTTAACTCCCTAATTTTCTCCCAAAAGAAAAGTGAGGTTCAGAGAGATGAAGCGGCTTACCTAAGATAGCCCAGCTAATTAATGGTAATTTTGCTACATCATGTGGTAGCCCATTTGCAGAAACTGGTCCTGAAATGTCCCCCTCTTTGAATAAACATCAAAGCTCTGTCTATTCTTAAATAAATAAAATAGTTTCTCTGAGGTCATGGGCAGTATAAGCCACGATAAAAATAGGTTTCCTCTCTCTCAATATGACTGTATGCTCCCGTCCTCTTTGATTGCCGTGTCGGTCACTCATTAAGTACCCGCCGAACATCACTACGTGGTAGTTAACCTGCGGGGTTTAGCAGGCCAGCAAGAGAAGGGTGAGTCTGTTTATATACTTAGTTGGGACCAAGTAGTGGGCTAATCATCACGTGCTTACCCAGAGGACAGTCCACGTAATGGAAACACATTCAGTACAATGACTGTGGGGGTGGAAGATTGCAGGTATGAGTTTATGAAGTGCCACTAAAACCCCCAGCAGTGATCTGATTCTGAAGTGCAGTGGTTCACTTCCCTTCCCAACTGGAAGAGATTAAGGGAGATCACTTACTGTGAGCCATAGAATTTGAACCAAACATTAAGCTTCTCTTGAAAATAAACTTTCATGGCCAAGAATTGTGAGAAACCACTCAAATGAGCACTGTGGAAATTTAAGATTTTTTGTAAGAACTGGAGAACACAGGTAGATAACCTAGTGTCTAAGAGAAGTGATTTTTAAACTATTTGTTTAGTTTGAAAACAGTCATTTAAATGGCTCTAACATTTTAAAAAAATCCTGAAAGTCAACCTTTTCTTTTATATATTTGCAGTTAGGTGATTTGTCAAGGGTCATATATCTGGGATCAGATGTAGCTTCATGTTAAAAATAAATTTAATTCTGCTTCATTTAAAAATGTGTTTAATTTATTTACAACACCATTATCCTTTTTTTGTAAAACAGCTTGATTTTCTTTGTTTGAAGAAGGCTAATACTACTGTACTTCTGCTAGGCTGAACTGACATTCCACAAGCTTTGTACTAAATTATACCTCCTGGTCTAATTTTCTAATTACAGATGACGTGTGGAATAAATTTTCTAATTACAGATGACATTGGGAACAAAAGGCTGTTGGATGAGAGTAATGGAAAGAGCCCAGTTGGTGCAGAGTTCTTAGATGCCTATCTGGCTAGTGATGAAAGCACTCTTGTGCCTAGATCTGGTCTCTACAGATTTTTGTGTTCATGCACAGATTATTATTTGCCTTCAGTTGCTACAGATAAACCAAAGAGCCAGAGGAAGTGCCTGCCCATATGGAACTTACTCTCTGTAGGGGAGACAGATGATAAGCAAATAATTATAGCATACCTTCGGAGAGACAAAAAAATGCCAGCAGTAAGAGGATGAAGTAGGACAATGGTATAGGTGGTTGGCAGAGAGTTCCCTTAGCTGAGGAGGTTAAGAAGGCTCACCTGAGAAGGTGAAAATCAAGGAGAGAACTAATTGAAGCAGAGGGAACAGTCAGTGCAAAGACCTGAGCTGCAACAAGCATGAGGTATGGAGGGTCAGAAAGGTGAGCAGCATGGCTGAAGCACAATCAGCAAGGGGAGGATTAGGAATTGAAGCTAGAGATTTGGCAGAGCAGGCCGAGCAGTAGCTCTCCAAGTGCTGTCCCTGGACCAGCAGCGTCAGCGTTGCCAGGGACCTGTGAGTGATGCCAGTGCTCAGACCCCATCTCAGACCCACTGAATCAGAGCCTCAGGGGTTGTGGCCTGGCAGTCCGAGTTTTGGGGATGCATGTGTCCAAGCCCTGCACCCACTGCTCTGGAGCCTTGTTGGTCATGATAAGGAACAGGAATTTTATTCTTCTCTGGAAGGTTTTAAGTGTGAAATACCATGATGTAGGCCTTGAAAAGATAACTTTGGCCTTTGTGAGAATGGACAGATTGGTACTTACTTTTTTATGTATATATTCTAACTAAAAATCGTGGCTCAGTCGGGAAGAACAATTAGCAGATTCACGCTGGGCTCTGTTTACTTCTATTGTGAAGGATAATTGTGTTCAATCTCATGCCCTAATTCCAGATGTCGCTACCTAAAAATGCAAATAGAAATTCCCTACTGTGAGATGTCAGATAACTGAAATTCAGACCTGCTTGTGCAAATGCAAACCCATGATCAATTGTGAGTTTTCTAGTTGAAACAAACAATTGGCTTTAGCAATGAAATATAATTAGGGTCATTACAAATGAATGTTGTCTGTTTTACTCTGGGTTATCAGAGCCCAGATTTGGTAGGGGGTGGTGTATGTGATGTAAAACATGCTTCCTAGAGTGGGACCTTAACCTTCCTACCATACAGTCCCTTTGGACATTTATGGGCTCTCCAATGACGACTGGAGAGTTTCTAGCACAAATCTTCTCAACCCGACTTCCATCTGCCATTTTCCCTTTACGTCTTTATTTTTCCTCTTCCTGTGATATGTCTAGTAACATCACATGAGGGTGTGTTACTTGTGCCACAACTGCCATGCACCATCTCCCATTCCTGGAGGCGTTGCCTTTTGTAATATGCCCTCTGGCTCTGTGCCAGCATCCCAGTAGGGCTAGTGCTAAAGCTGCTCCCTGTTGGGGCTACATTTACATACACTAAGCCCAAAGAAGTGCTGCCTCGACTTCTCCAAATCTCACCGTGAAAGCCCCTTTTTCCATTGCTGTCTATGCCTCCTCTCTCCTCAGGACTCGGACGGGATGCCTGCCACTTCTACCTCTCCAAACACATCTACTTTCTGTGTTTTGGAATAAATTTCCTCTTGGCATTTTCTTTCTCATTAGGCAAGCTTTACATCGTATGTTCTTGTAGAAATGTCTCCTAGAGTCTCGTGACATACTGCAGTTTAGCTGGTGACTGTCTAGGCAGGCTGCACATCACTCTTCACTGTCGTGGGTGAACCCTCTTCTCTGCTCTATTGTGTAAGAGCCTCTGTTTCCTGAATTCTGTGGTTTCCTCCTTACTTTATTCCTATGTTTGCTGGGGCACGTTCCTTACTTCCCAAGAAAGGGTGCATGAGAGAAACTTGGTTTTTGTGTTGTTTTTTAGAATTTTCATGTCTAAAATTCTCTCTCCTCACACTAAATAATAGCTGAAAAGACTTCCAGGTGAAAAATTGCTGTTTCCTCAGCATTTTGAAGGCACTGCTCCATTGTCTTCTTGTTTTCGGTACCATTCAGATTCTTCACTCTTTGTATAAAATGTATACTTTTTTCCTATGGGACTCTTTCGCATCTTTTCTTTCTCCCTAAAGTTATGACATTTTTACTGTGAAATGCCTTAATGTGCTTTTATTTTCACCCATTATGTCAAACCATTATGATGGTGAGAACTTACAATCTGATATCCATGTCTTTGGTATGTAGGGGATTTTCTTGAATTATTTTGCTGATTTCTTCTCTTCTGTTTGCTCTATCTGGTGATATTTTTTTAAAATGTGCAGCTGTTTGGAAGCTCTGAGCACTACAAGAGGCTTGTTGACTCTGATCTTTGTGATCAGGTGATTGGATGGACTCTCTTCTTGTACAATTTCTGATATCAAATCTTCAGAGTTTTCCCTTTGATTACAATCCCCAGAGAAGACTCGGCCAGTTCACTGGCCTGGATGCCAAGCTGTGGGAACTGAGTGGATGTGAAAAAGGGTCTGAGGTCTGAACATTCAGCGTGCAAAGGCTCTGTTATTTCATTGTTTTCAGTCTGGGGCCCACCTCTTTACTGTGCCTTGTGTCCCCCAGTTCAGAGACCCTCTACTCCCTTTCTCACAAGTAAAGCTCTAAGCTTCTGCAACATGGAAGAAGAACAGTGAGGAAAGACTTTGGGGAGCCAACTGCTTTTCACCTCACTGTCTCTATCCCTTTAGAAGTACTTGGTGCCATTTACTTCTGAGCCTCCTGGGAGTTCTGCAATGTAAAGCAGGTTGCTTCTTGCCTTTTCCCTGCTGCTGATTTAGAATTTTGCTTTTTTAAGTCTACCGAGTCAGTCACCATCCATCTGACCACTTTCTAACCCCTCAACATTTTGGTTTATCTCCCATTTTCCTTTGTGATTTCATGAGGGGAGCAGAACTAAGTGCATGTGTGTCATTCACTATTGTAAATCCGAAGTGCTTTCAGACTTATTTTCTCCTCTCTAGTCTCTGAACTGGGTCGGAAGGATAGAGTTATATGAATTATGGCATGTCTGTCCCTCTACTTCTCATTAGAAAACAAGTAGCTACAGTAAGTTAGGTTTGATTTTTTTTTTCCATGTTACACATTGACATCGTTTGATTTTTGTTTCTCCTTAAGATGAGCAGGGATGTATTTAAATTTCAGAAAGAGGAATGGAGATTAGATAATAGCAGAAATCTGACTGTGTGGATGTTGAAATGCTTAACCAGGGGAATCCACTGAAACTGGCGAGTAACTGAGTTCACAAAGTGCTGAGGGCCTAAGCCTGAATCTTCACGTGGCTGGCGTTGGCTTGTAAGGCCTACTAGCAATTAGTGCAGGAGCGAGCACACTCTTCCTTTTGTCTGGATGAAGAAATATCTGCGGTTTTAAGCCAATGTAACACTCTCATGGATACATGTTTGGATGCTGCAAAGTCGTCCCTGAGATAAACTCACATCTAATTTAGTGCCTGGGCATCATTTTCCAGAGTGGCGAGCGTGGCTGGTGCCAGATAAGCAGTCACTCTGTGACCATGGTGGAGAGGAGGAGGGGTTCTAGCAGCTGCTGTGAAAGGCACTTAACCACACCTCCCCTCTACCACTAGTGATACATCTTCCAATCTCTTGCTGGAAAAGTGGGGGAGGGTTACTGCTCTCCTTTCAGAGGCCTTAGGCTTTCCTGCTCTGCTTTTTTTTCTTCTGCTTATTCATCTTAGTCACAACATAATTTCACCTGGATATTTTTTGGTAGTTTTTTCCTTTTTTACATTGAGGATTGGGGTGTTGAGGCGAGCCGGAAAGACTTTTTTCTTCCCAAGCAGGGGATTACAAGTTTTAGCATAGTTCGCCCATGACCAGTTCCCCGGAGGTGCAAGTGTTGCTGTGTGTTGTGAAATCAGCACTGGAGGGGAAAGCTGTGTTTGCTGTGCCATGAAATTGGATTGGATTTACGTCTAACTGCAAAGTCAAACTCAAGAAAGTGACATTGTCATGTACTGCTTTGCAGTGGAAGCTTGGCCACTCCTTGTGCTTTCTGGATTTTAAGTTTGGAAGGACAACACGGATAGAACGCCTATCTATTTGGCCAGGATTTTCTAATTCCTCATTTCGGGGGCCAGAGTCGCATGGGAGCAAAGAGTGTAGGCTTTAAAGTGAGATGGACCTGGTTCCAAGTGTGTGTGAGCGACTTTGATCAAGTGAATTAATCTCTCTAAATCTCGGCCTCCTTGTTTGTAAAGTGAGAATTATGTCAGTTATGGGCGGCTGTGACCCGTATACGCCCGTTCCACAGCAGACTACTAAATGAATCCTGACATACAGCCATTTGTAGCGGCCCGGGTGGATCTTGAGGATTTCCTGCTAAACCAAATAAATCAGGCAGAAAAGGACAAGAACCAAATGATGTCACTCAATGTGGGAGGTAAAACAGAAAGCAATGGATGAACAAATGAAACAATCTCATAGACAGACGAGAGTGAAGATTACCAGAGGAGAAGGGGGTGGGGTGGGGGAAGGGGGTAAAGGGGGCCAAATACCTGGTGACGGAAGGAGACTAGACCACAGGTGGTAAACACTCAAAATAATATACAGAACATGTATTACGGAATTGTATGCCTGAAACTTATATCAACTCACTAATGTTACCCCAATAAGTTTAATTAAAAAAAAAAGAAAATACTGCTTTATGGGATGCCCACTAGTTCTCCCTAGAATTTATCTCGTCACACACCAGACACCCTTATTTTCAAACGTTCTAGCTGATGCATTTTCAGATCTGAAGACAGTATTAAAAAAAAAAAGTTGAGGCAGGAAAATAAACAGCACTCAAAGGATCTGTGATTCAGAACTGGGTTTCTGGCATTGGAAACAAGGAATGCAGAACTGACTGAAAAGAACAGCCCCGAGTCAATGAAGCATTTTCCTTTTTCCTATTTATCAAATCAGATGTATTTCATAAAGGAGCAGGAACCTCTGAAAATAAATGCCATGACACCTCCTTTAAGCGATTACTCCAGGGACTAATGAAAGTCCATGGTCTACTCTAGGTAGATCTGTAATAAAAGATTGAATAAAAATGGAAATGGAAACTACATCATGCTCTAAAGAAGTGACCCCTTAAGATGGCTGATTGCCCACCATGTGGCTTCTCCAGTACCGCTTCCATGATCTATTTTAAAGGAGAAGCCTTGATTGAGGAATGCCATGTTGAATACCAAGGTCTATCTGTCACCTGTTTACTTATTAATGATCAGGTTTATTATCTTAAGGGTCAGAAAGAATATTTCTAACCCTGGTAAGAACGAGTGAGTACATTTGTGTAAACCTTAGGAGTACTCCACTTGGTTATCACCTAATTAATCTTCACAGTCTGTCTGTAAGGAGAATGTCCTCCAATCTGCAGATCTAATAATTGAGGAACAGAGAAGATAAATTGTTTGCCCTGAATAGCTGGGTTTAAAGGAGCCCTCTATAGTCACAATGATGAAGCCCATTCCTAGCTTTGAACACAAGGGACCTTGGACTCAGCTGCCTGTGCGGGATGCCTGGAGGCTATTTAAATGGGGGAAAACTGTTAGAGATGTTCAGGTGATCTCAGGTCTCAGAGGAGCAGCACAGTCTGTGTAGTGCCTTTGGGACCTGCTAGGACCTAGTCTCTTTTCTAGATTCAAGAGCTGGGTGGGTTGGGGATGCTCTGCCCAGCAAGGTGACAATTCCTATCAGAGGGAAAGAAGGACTAACACCTTGTTGTACATCACTAGATCCACGTGGCTGGGCATATTAAGAGTGAAAGCAGAGTGGCAATGATGATAATGATGACAATGACAACGATGACTTATTTTGTTAAATGCTACTCTGTATAGGCTCAGAGCCAAGAATTCTATTTGTTTTATTTTCTTTAATCAACACAATTCTCTGAGGTTGGTACTAATGTGATACCCAGTTTACAGGGGAGAAAGGAAGGTATCTGACTTTTGTTAGTAAAAGAAAAAAGTGGAAAATCAGAGCTTCCAGAGGGAGTCATTTTTTTTTCTAATGCAGAATATGGCAATTCATGTTGCAATGCTCGGTTGGCCTTTTTACAGTTTAATTGAAGTTTTGATTTAAGGATGTCTTTGAGATATTGTATGCAAGTATTGGGCTAGGCACTGAACGTAATGAAATGAAAATGGCCTAGTGCCTGTCCTTAGGAAATTCAGTCTCGATTTGGCTACAAACTCAAGTTTTGTTTAAGGTTTTATTTTTTGAGAGGGGAAAGGAGGGAGAAAGAGAGAAACATCAATGTGTGGTTGCCTCTCACATGCCCCCTACTGGGGACCTGGCCTGCAACCCAGGCATGTGCCCTGACTGAGAATCCAACTGGTGACCCTTTGATTCTCAGGCCAGCACTGAATCCACTGAGCCTCACCAGCCAGGGCCAAGCTCAAGTTCTTTCATGGACAGCCATGCAGCATGACACTGGAGAGTGTGTACCCTAACTAAAGATGTTCCAATTAAATAGCACTAACAACAGAAATCCCTGCCGTATAAGCAGAACCCCTCTCTGGGCTGGATTAGGTCTGGCATTACTTTATATCTCATGGACTAGATATTTTTTAATTTCTTGTCCAATAAGATGTTTTCTCTGATTTTTTTTGTATTAAAATTAAAACATAGGGTCTGGACCTCCGTAATGAAAACTTTGATATGGAGGCTTAGGAACCTAGTAAGGGCCACCTCTCCTGCTTTGCAGGATGCCACCATAGGGGGAGTGGAGGGAGAAGAGGGAGAAGCAGAGACAAAAGGAGGGATGAGAGAGAGTCCAAATGGCATTCATGTCCATGGTTCCAATTGTCCCTGAGTCCTAGTGGCACCTTTCCTGCAATTTGGTTGTTCAACTATTTCAACAGAAAACGATACTCTAGAATATCCTTCCAAGCTATTTCTTTCACTTTCAGCCACAGCTAGTCTAAGTTGGATTTCTGCCACTTGTAACTAAAAGTGACTTGACTAATTCACAGGGCTGCCTGTGGGGGCAGTAAGAGAGATGGGGAGGTGGAGTGGGGAGTCAAGCTGAGAGGAAGGGATCCATTCACAGAAGACAGGGCCAGATGGGGCCACCTGTACTCGTAAGCCTCAGCACAGAGATGTGGGGACTCAAAACGAAATAGTGGAGGTCAAAATTAGAGTACAGAAGGCAACTATGGGAATTGGGAGAAAAATGAATGGGGGCAAACATCCGCTCCTGTTTGGAACTTGAAGCTAAAGCCACAATTAATGAACTTTTGCCAGAAAGCTGCTGGAAAATGAATTCTGATATTCCTAGGTAGGTCAAAGACAAAGCTTTAAAGGAGGGGAGCCTGGGACTAGTTTTCAGGAGGAGGGGGTGGAGCTGGTGGTACTGGGGCAATCTGTAAAGTTCCGTAGGTTGTCCTCATATTGTCTCCTAGGGGTCCTTTTTTCCTCGTTGGAGGTGGGCCGGGATGGCTCTAATGGCTTCATCTTAATCTGGATCCTGCCCTCTAAGGGTATTGTTAACCTTCTTGGTATCAGGAAACATGTAACCACCCTCCCTAACCATATTCTATGAACATTTTCCCTGCTATATGTTGCCATCTTGGTTTTTAAAACAGCTTTATTGAGATATAATTCACATACCACACAGCTCACCCATTTAAAGTATATAACTCAGTGGCTTTTAGTGTATTCAGGGTTGTGCAACCATCACCCCAATATGTCTAGAACATTATCACCCCCCAAAGAAACCCTGTACCCATGAACAGTTACCCCTCATCTCTCTTCCCGCTGCCCCACTCTCTAGCCCCAGGAAACCACTAATCTGTTTCCCATGTCTTTAGATTTGCCTGTTCTGGACACTTCACATAAATGGCATCATACAATTGGCACCTTTTGTGATTAGCTTCTTTCAATGACCATAATGTTTTCAAGGTTCATTTGTGTTGTACATATAAAAATACTTCGTTTCTCTTCGTTGCTAAATAATAGCTCATTGTGTGGATATACCACATTTTACTGATCTTTTGTCAGGTGATAGGCTTTGGGATTATTTCTACTTCTTGACTATTATGAATAATGGTGCTCTGAACATTCATGTGCAAGTTTCTGTGTGGATATGTTTTCATTTCTCTTGCATGTATACCTGGGAGTGGAATTGTTAGGTTGGTCACATGGAAACCTTATATTTAACTTTTCAGGAATTAGTTTTCAAAGTAGCCATACCGTTTTACATTACTAGCAGCAAAATGTGATGGTCCCAATTTCTCTACATCCTCACCTTATGTTTTTAAAAAATTTATAGCCAATCCTAATGGTTGGAAGAGGTATTTCATTGTGGTTTTGACTTGCGTTTCCCTAGTGGCTAATAATGTTGAATATTTTTTCATGTGCTTATTGGCCATTTATATATCTTCTTTGTAGAGATATCTTCAGATTCTTTTCCACTTTTTAATTGGGTTATATTTTTATTAAGAGTACTGTATATATTCTACATGTAAGCTTTTTACCTTTTATATGACTTACAAATATTTTCTCCTGTGGGTTGTCTTTTTGTTTTTATTTTTAAAGCACAAACGTTTTAATTTCGATAACACTCAATTTTTTTCATTCACTGCTTTTGCTTTTGGTGTTGTATCTAAGAAAACATTGCCTGACCCAAAGTGATAAAGACTGATTCATATTTTCTTTAAAGGGCCTTATAAATTAAGTTCTTAGATTTAGGCATGTGATCCAGTTTTTAGTTAATATTTATTATGCAAGGAAGGAGTCCAACTTTATCTTTTTGCTGTGGATATTGAGTTGTTCCAGCACTGTCTGTTGAAAACACTGTTTTTTTCCACTGAATAGTCTTGGCATCCTTGTTAAAAGTCAATTGACCATTAAATAAGAGTTCACATCTGGACTATCAGTTCTATCCTATTGATTTATATGTTCATCTTTATGCTAGTACCATATTGTCTTGACTTCTGTAGCCTTGTAGTAAGTTTTGAAATCAGGAGGTGTGTGTGTCTGCCAGTTTTTTCAAGATTTTTTTGGATAGTCTGGGCCCCTTACATTTCCATATGAATTTTAGTATCAGCTTATGAATTTCTGCAAAGAAGCTATTTAGGATTTTGATACTTCATTGAATTATTTTGCTTAGTGATTGAATTTTGATACTGTTTGGTAGTGATTGCATTGGATCAGTTTGAGAGTATTGCCATTTTAACAATGTAAATCATCTAACAAATAAATATGATTTTCCATTTATACAGCTTTCATTTCTTTCAATAATATATTTTTTAATTTTTTACTGTATTTTTCCATTACCATTAAACCCCCTTATACCTCCTTCTCCCTCCCCCTGCAATCAGCACACTGTTGTCATGTCCATGAGTCCTTTTTCCTTTTTGCTTGATCCCTCCACCCCCTCACTTCCCCACCATATTGCTATCAGCCTGCTTTCTATCTGTGAGTCTCCTCTATTTTGCTTGTTTGTTCATTTTGTTCATTAGATTCCGCATATGAGTAAAATCATATGGTATTTGCCTTTTCTCTGATTGGCTTATTTCATTTAGTATAATGTTCTCCAGGTCCATCCATGCTGTCACAAAGGGTAAAATTTTCATCTTTTTATGGCTGAGGAGTAGTCCATTGTGTAAATTTCCCACAGTTGTTTTATCCACTTATCTACTGATGGACACTTGGGCTACTTACATATCTTGGCAACTGTAAACGAACATAGGGGTGCTTGTGTTCTTGTGAATTAGTGTTTTAGGTTCCTTCAGATATATTCCCAGAAGTGGGATCACTGGGTCAAAAGGCAGATCCGTTTTCAATTCTTTGAAGTATCTCCATACTGCTTTCCACAGTGGCTGTACCAGTCTGCATTCCCACCAACAGTGCAAAAGGGTTCCCCTTTCTCCACATCTTCACCAGCACGTGTTGTTTGTTGACTTATTGATGATAGCCATTCTGACTGGTATGAAGTGATACCTCATTGTAGTTTCAATTTGCATTTCTCTGATGATTAGTGATATTGAGCATCTTTTCATGTCTATTGACAAACCTGTATGTCCTCTTTGGAGAAGTGTCTATTCAAGTCCTTTGCCCATTTTTTAGTTTTCAGAGTATAAATTTTATACTTCTTATTAAATTTATTTTTAAATATTGTATTTTTGATGCTATTGAAAATTGCTTTTTTAAATTATTATTTTGGATGGCTCATTGCTAGTGTATAGAAATATAATTTATTTTTTTATATTGATCTTGTACTGTACAACCTTGCTGAACTTGTT
>VMDR010004645.1:0-58140 GCA_007922815.1 Macrotus californicus
GCACTTTATCTGCCCTTCCATTCTAAATAATAGCTTTGCTGGATAGAGTAATCTAGGTTGTAGGTCCTTGCCTTTCATGACTTTGAATACTTCTTTCCAGCCCTTTCTTGCCTGTAAGGTTTCTTTTGAGAAATCAGCTGATAGTCTGATGAGAACTCCTTTGTAGGTTACTGTCTCCTTTTCTCTTGCTGCTTTTAAGATTCTCTCTTTATCTTTATTCCTGGGTAATATAATTAGGATGTGCCTTGGTGTGTGCTTCCTGGGGTCCAACTTGTTTGAGACTCTCTGAGCTTCCTGGACTTCCTGGAAGTCTATTTCCTTTGCCAGATTGGGGACGTTCTCCTTCATTATTTGTTCAAATAAGTTTTCAATTTCTTGCTCTTCCTCTTCTCCTTCTGGTACCCCTATGATTTGGATGTTGGAACATTTAAAGTTGTCCCAGAGGGTCCTAAGCCTCTCCTCAATTTTTTGAATTCTTGTTTCTTCATTCTATTCTGGCTGAATGTTTATTTCTTTCTGATGTTCCAAATCATTGATTTGGATTTGATCCCTGTTTCCTTCCCTTTGCTGTTGGTTCCCTGTGTATTTTTTTTTTATTTCACTTTCCATAGCCTGCACTTTTTCCTCTATTTTGTGACCATACTCAACCATTTCTGTGAGCATCCTGATCCCCAGTGTTTTGAACTGTGCACCTGATAGGTTAACTATCCCTTCATTGCTTCGTTCTGTTTTTGGAGCTTTGATCTGTTCTTTCTTTTGGACCATATATTTTTTTTTTTGTCTCAGTGCTACTGTTACTTGTAAGGGCTAGAGTCTTAGGTATTGGCCAGGTTGGGGCAAACTGCACTGTGGTGCTGTATGTTGGGGAAGGGTCAGAAAGGGAACAATGCCACTTGCTCAGCTCTCGGGAGGCTTTTAATCACTTTCCCACTACTCAGAAGCAAATTGGGCCCTTCTGGTGCTGATTCCAAGGTGGGTGGGTTTGTGTACGTTTTAGGACCCTGTGGGTCTCTCCAGTGAACTCTCCTGTGAGGCTGGGAGTTTCTCCCACCACCTCAACCCCCACACATTCTCATAGCCAGAGGTTTTGAGGCTTTCTTTTTCTGTGCTGGAACCCTGAGTTGGGCAGTTTGTCTTGCTCCCCAGTTGTTCCTCCTGGTCTATCCACATGCAAATGTGGGACCACCCGCTCAGCCACCAGTCCCCACCTTGCCCGCCCAGTCCTGCAGCAGCTGCCTTGCCCTGTGTCCTCTCTGCCTGGCTGCCCCTCTCCACCCCTCCTACCAGTCTAAATGAATGTTTGTTCTTTAACTCCTTGGTTGTCAGACTGTATGGAAATACAGTTTGATTTCCCGGCAGTTCTGGTTATTTTTTGTTTTTAAATTTGTTGTTATCCTTCTTTTGTTTGTGTGAGGAGGCAAAGTGTATATACCTATGCCTCCATCTTGGCCAGAAGTCCCAATTTTATGCCTCTTAGGAACAGAGATTTCAATTTAAATCATCTATCAATGTGAAAATTACTGTAGTAAGCAAATAGTTCAAAATCACAGGCTATTTAGAGAATAAAAGTTACTTTGACAGGGCATGGCACAATTTCTGGTATTTCTGGTGTCTTATAAGACTCTTAAATTTTTTTTAATTTTTTAAATATATTTTATTCATTTTCTATTACAGTTGTCCCAATTTTTCCCCCTCTGCCCCTCTCCCCCTGGTACCCCCACTCCTCTCAAGCAGTCCCCTCCCTTAGTTCATGTCCATGGGTCATACATATAAGTTCTTTGACTACTCCATTTCCTATACCGTTCTTAACATTCTTATTTTGTATGTACTAATTTGTACTTCTCAATCCCTGTACCTTTTCTGCCATTCTCTCCTTTCCTGCTCCCAACTGATAACCCTCCAAATGATCTCTATACCTATGATTCTGTCCCTGTTCTGCTTGTTTGCTTAGTTTGTTTTTTAATGGAGGAGGTCATGAGCCTCCAGTGTGGATTTTCCTGTTGCCCCATGGGGGAAATTCAGAACCCTTTGGGGGGTATCCAAACCTCTTACTATGTCTCATCAGAGGTTATGAATTTCTTTCAGCAGTTAAAGAGGCTCCAATTTTAGGGATACATTTTATTACCTAGCACCAAGAAAAAGAAATAAGCCTGATGTCAAAACTTGAAATGTGAAAAGGAAGGCAATTAGATACTTTTAATACATGTATGTGGGACACGTAATGTGTTTCCCTTAGAGGTAGTTACAGATTGTGATGGGAGTTCTAAGGTTAATAGGACTTTGTGAGAAAAGGGCTGGGTGGAAGGGAGTCTATTTAGGTCTCTCTGTGGAGCTAACATTGAACTCAGAGCTGAAGAATGAAAGAAGCAAAGAGCAGGAGGAAAGTGGTCCAGATGAGGGTTTGAAGTCCTGGGACAGGACAGGACAGAGCTTGACATTTTTTGGAGCAGCGGAAAGTCAGTGAGGTGAGAGCTTAGCCAACCAGAATGAAGGTGACAAAAATGGGCTTGGAAGTAAGTGTCAGATGAGATAACCTCCTAGAGACACAGTAAGGGGTTTGGATACCCCCCAAAGGGGCCTGGATTCCCCCCACAGGGCAACAGGAAAACCCACACTGGAGGCTCATGATCTCCTCCACTGAAAAGCAATTTAAGGGTCCCTCGAATTGCACTCAGCTGCTATCCAGGGCGCCTACTCTGGTGGGGCCTTAAGAAGAACCAGAGTTGAGTCTGAGAGCTGCAAAGGAGATGAAATCCATCTTTAGTGCTTCAAACCTGTCATATCCCCTGCCCAAACCTCTACCTTCAAGTCAGCCCTACGAGCCAGTTACCAAGGACAGTTAATCTATAAACACTCCCATGTGCTGGTTGTGAATAATCATCCAGAATCTTCCCTGCTTCATCATATTTATCAGTTTGCTCCCCACCCAACACCGATTGTGCGTCTGGATGATGGTGACTGTGGGTTCCCAGCTTTGACAGTAGGGCTGTGTAAGGACTTTTGTCAACCGTGCACACCTGTCTACTCCCAGCCTCCTCAGGTGAGAGGCCCTGGTTCACTGGACATCTGTAATCTCCCCTCTAACAAGACCCATACGATTTTGGAAAAGCAGATGCCTTTTACAAAATGGTATGCATACTCTCCTTCCCATACCCCCATCAGGAAGTGGTGGCACTTCCACCCTGCATAGCAAAGAATATATTTTGTGTTGCTTAGTGACTTAACCCATATGCCAATATCCTTCCACTCAGGAGGGAACACCTGTCAACGTCCAAAGTCTCTGCACCCCTTCCAGGTCCCAAGGAGGACAGTAGCCCAGGATATCCCAGGAAGGCATCTCTTCCCACTCTGACCCTCTTCTCTCCCTCCCGCCCCAGGAAAGTGATGGACCCAGAGCCATCATTTCTGAAGCAATGCCGGAGAACAGTGATGAATCTGTATGTTGTGACTGACGTCGTAGAACTGTGTGACAGTTGTGTGATGGAGGATCGCAGCACTGGGAATTTCTTGGGAAAACTGTCCTTCATTCTGGAGACCTTTGTCAAGGTATGAGATGGGCACACCCATCAACAAAATCAGATGTAGGTTTAATTATGTGGCATTACCTTTGCTTTGGGTAAGTGATGGATTATGGCACATGTAACCACAAAGGTTGGTGGCTGTCACACTATCCACACATCAAGTTTTACGCTAATAACAAACCTCCCTAAAAGCCATGACATCCTGAGAAGGACTGGTAGAAGGGGTGAGACTTAAGTACCTTTGTAGGATTTATATAACTGACCGACTCTCAATCATCAACAATAGTACTTTTAATTATATAAACAAGTTCATTTATGATACAGTTTGTGTGTGTTATAATGTGCTTTTATACATCACATATCTTATGTGGAGTTGTTCTTCGCTGAGAAGACTTAGAAACTCAAGGAGAAAACCTGACTTGTGACATCTGTTCAGAGCCAGGGCAGTTCTGAAGGTTGGCCATGGGCTGTGATGTCGTTAAACAGTTAGTGAATCGCCCCTGGCTCGTGGCTGCAGCAACTTTGTTGTGGTGGATCAGACAAAAGATCAGCAAGGAAACAGAAGACCTGCAGAGCAGCTTATAGACTAACTGAAGTATATTCTGTAGCAGACATATAAGAACCTGCTGCAGAGTATCATACACATTCTACCAAGCACACATGGAACATTCTGTAGCAGAGCTCACATGTGAGGCCCCCCTATCCGTCTTACCAGATTTAAGAAGACTGACGGTATACCAGGTATCTTTTCTGGCCATGGCGGAGTGAAACTAGAAATTTATAACAGAAGAAAACATAGCGAATTCACAAATATATGGGCATTAAGATATACAGTCTTGAACCCCCAGTGCATCAAAAAAGATACCACAAGGGAGGTCAGAAAATATCCAAGACAAATGAACATGAAAACACCATACAAATGGGGAATACCACTTAAAAATGGGGAAGATATTACTTTTTTTTTTTTTACCACAATAGAAATCAAATGGAAGAGCTACATAATAATAAAAATGTTTACAAAATTCAAATAAGCTTATTCTTTTTTTGTATAACTAAAATCCATGTTGCTTTTATAGCAAGATATGGAGTCTTACCTGTGTCTTCAAATATCTTATTTTCATGCCCCTGTTGAACAATGTACAGATTCATAAAGCAAAAAAAAGAAAAAAGGAAACAACAGCAGACAAGAAATATCTGACTTCTTTCAATATCCTCTGACTTTGAATGTTTTCTTTACTTGTGATTTTTCTGCAATTTGAATTTATAGGTATAAGATTTTTAAATTTATTTTTATTTTTATTGATCTTGCTTGGACTTCTCTGAACTTCCTGGATCTGTGGTTTGGTGTCCGGCATTCATTTGAGGAAATGCTAAGCTATTATTACTTTAAATATTTTTTTCTGTTCCTTTCTCTCTTTCTTCTCCTTAAATTCTCATTACACATGTCACGACTTTTGTAGTTATTCCACAGTTCTCAAATATTATGCTCCACTTTTTCCAGTCATTTTTCTCTTTGCTTTTTAGTTTTGAGGTTTCTATTGATACACCTTCATGTGCAGAAGTTTTTCTCTTACTTGTATCCAGTCTACGAAGGAGCCAATCAAAGACATTCTTTATTACTGTTATGGTATTTTTGATCTCTGTAGCATTTAATTTTTAATTTTTTCCTTAGGATTCCATTTCTCTGCTTACATTACTCTTCTGTGCTTGCATTTTGTCTATGCTTTCCATTGGATCTTTTAGCAAATTAATCACAGTGGTTTAAAATTCCCTGTCTAGTAATTCCAAGATCCATGCTATAACTGAGTCTGATTCTCAGTCTGCTCCGTCTCTTCAAACAGTTGTTTGTTGCCTTTGAATATGCTTTGTAATTTTTTCTTTGAATGTTGGACATAATATACGTGATGAAAGGAACTCTGGTAAATCAGCCTTTACTGATATTGTGATAAGATATGTGAGGAGGGAAGTATTCTATAATCCCATCAATAGGTCCCAGGTTTTTTTTAGTGAGCCTGTGCCCCAGGGTATGAACTCACAAGAACATTTCAGTACTCTCTCCCCCTTAGATGTGACAGGACTGTTAGAGTGAGCAAGAGTTGGATATTTCCCTTGCCCTGCATGGAAGCCTAGAAGAGGCTGGAGTTGGTATTTCTCTTTTATTGATTGCTTCAGCTCTCATAAAGAGTAGGAAAACAAAACCCTCATCATGAAAAAGAGGAAGTGACTAGATATACTGAATCAGAAATAAATCAATTCATCTCAATATCAACATGAAATCTAGGGATCTGAAGGTAAATATGGAATGAAGCAAGGAAAAAAGAGCAGGCACTAGAAATCAGGAGTAGGGAGGGTGAGGGCAGGGGCTGCTGACTCCTTTTCTCATGAGCTTTCTAGAATGTATTTGACTTTTAAGACCACATGCGTATATGGCGGTGTTATTATACCTGGTTTCTACCCCCAGGTTGAAGGAGGGGCCGGGGCTCTCAGAGTGAGAGAGAAGAAGCATACTGTGCCAAAGGGCTCGGTGATGGCCTACAAGAGGAAGCAGCTGGTTTTCAAGAAGAACAGCTGGGGTAAGCAGGTGCTGAAGGAGGCAGGAGGGGAACGGGAGTCTGCTTTTCCTGGGGAGAGAAATGAGGAGAGAAAGACCATCATCAGGCCACTGTGGCTTCCCCACCTGTTCAGAGAGAGAAGCAGCACTCCTCAGCTGTCCAGGGCGCACACATTCTCACCACACACACACAGCACCTGCAGACACAGGGCCTGACTGAAATGTTGCTCTGGGGAGGTAGAGAGACAGTATCCTATGTGGAGAGGCGTAATGGGGTGCCCAATGCCAGGGTATGCTTAGCACTGGGCAGAGTGTGATTCTAATCCCAACCATCTCCATTCAAGTTCCCACCACTCTCAGCAGCTCACCTGGGGGAGCCACAGAGCCCTCCCAGGTTACCTACGTCCCCGCGGGGAAGCCCATAGATAGAGGCCCAGTCAGGAACTAATCTGCGGGTCTAGTGCCTTGATATGTAATGCAGAATTGTATCAACATCTTTATCTCCTTAGGAGCCTCAAAATGTACAATTCCCCAACACACACACTTGGGGTTCTGACTCCACGCAGGAGAAAAACTTTCATGAAAAAGTGACAACAAACCAGGGTGGAGTGTGGTGGGTACTACAAACACAACCAGCTTAGGGTCCTTGGCCCCTCCTGGCCCTAATGCTGAGTACCAGGTAGAGGACAGCCTGATACAGCTGGGGTCCGGCTCCTCAGAGGTCAAGGGGTGCCCTCACCACACATAAGAAACATGTCCCCCATCTCTCTCTCTCTCTCTCTCTCTCTCTCTTTCACACACACACACACACACACACACACACACACACACACACACACACACACACAGAGTTCCCTGTAGAAGCCTCAATATAACATCTGGTTAAGGGGGGGTCCTGCTGTCACTGACCTCCTGTCAGCGGCCATAGACAGAGTGAGGGAAAACTCTCCAATGTTTGGGTTCAGTGGCTCAACTCAGTCTTCCAAATTATGCTGTGTAAGTGGTGACAAGTGTGAAGGAAATGGAGTTGGACTGCAAGGCTGACCTCAGAGCAGTGACTGCAAGCCATGTCCTGCCCACAAGGGGGCGCGTGGCACCTGCCTGTTCTGAGATTCAGACCTAAGGGGGTACCTCCACAAGGAATGGCCCAGGGCAGTAACCGTCGAACTTCCTTGAGCTAACTTCATCCTTACAGCACATCGGAGAGGAAATAATGTGCGGAACTGTTCAATAATTTGCCATTGCGCTTGCTGTGCAACTTTGGAGAAAATCAGGATTCCTCTGTCACCCGTCTTACCTATGAATGGAAATGAAACCTTCTCTCTGGACCTGACAGAGATAAATGTCTGAGAGAGTGGCTGACCCAAATTTGTCTTCCCTCTCTCCAGCTCACCTGGACCCTGGGTCCCTGCCATCTCAGAAACCTCCTCAGCCAGGTGTCCCCTCACAGCCAACTTCCCTAAAGAATCTTCTACCCTCTGCTCCCTCCCTGTCATCCACGCCTCCACCCACTGCAGTCTGGCCTCCTGCGAATTCACCCCACGTTGTTGCCAATGACCACACACTTGATCACTCCTTCCTTGGAGCTCCTTTCTCCCGGGACGCTGCGACACTGTGATCTATGGGGTCTCCTTTAATGGGGTTGTGTCCATTGGTCTCCTTCCTTCCTGGGCCCCTGTCCCCTGTCAAACACTTAAATCTGCTTGTTAGGCACATTTCTGAACTTTGAATGTATCTCTTCGTGCACATGAAATCGGCCAGGTAGTGAGTGGGCAGGACTGGGGGAGTAGACTTGTGAGGGGCCCCTCCAGGAGAGTAAGCCAAAGGGCAGCAGGAAGGAAACCAGTTTCCGTTCCCAGTGAAATGGGAGATTGGAGTGGATACTCATCTCCCAGGTGCTTATTGACAATGCAGGTTGTAGCTTCCTCTTTAGAGAGCCAGATTCTGAAGATACGGAGTGAGGGCAGGGATCCTGAGTTTCCACATGCATCCCAGATGATTCTGATACAAAGGATCCCCAGGTCACCCCGAGAAAAGCTGCCACACCTGTCCTGGAGGAGGAAGTGCGGGGGCTGCAGGTGCGGGGATGTGAGAGACTCCAGGAGGGGTAACCCCAACTCTGCTGACCGGACTTCTTCCCAGACATTGTTCACATCGCAGAGGATGAGGAGGAGAGAACCTTTCCAGAATATCGGTTGGCCTTGCAGGGCTTTTCTGGCCTGGCTTCTTCTGACCTAGACATTCTTCGCGTCGCAGAGGATGAGTGGAAAACCTTTCCAGAAGGTGTGTTGTCGGGCAAGTTCTCTGCTTAGACCTCAGGCCCACTGAGATGTTCATCCACTTTGGACCCTATAAAAACCCTGCTGGGGGCTCAGACCCCAAGTAAACCTTCCCCAGCCAGGCTCCTCTACCATGTCCTCATCTCCCCTGCTGTGACTTAGACACAGGCCCCTGGTCACAAGGACAGCCACCTATATCTTCTGAGATCTGGGGAAGGAGTGTGTGTGTGTGTGTGTGTGTGTGTGTGTGTGTGTGTGTTGGGGGGAGTGGAGACTCAGCTGTTGTGAGTAATCACTTCTTTTTCTCTTTCCAGAAATATACTTGCGAAACCCCATTTCAGGTGGAATAGGCTTGCCTGTAGTACCAGGAAAGTATAATGTGTTCCCTCCACGAGGCTCCATTTTGCCCAACTAAAACCCCATGAAATTGCCTTTGTCATCCTCACCTGAGCCACTTGGCTCAGATTGTCTGGGGGAAGGGCAGGGAGGATGGAAAAGGGGGGCAGCGGGGTGGGTGGTGGAATACAGAGAAAGGGAGAGTCTTCAGAGACTAACTCTTGGGTGGGGAATTTAATTTCTCTTCTAGGCAGCAAAATTTGTTCCATCAAACCAATACGTGAGTGTGTGTTTGCTGGGGGTTGGGGAGGGGTCCTATTTGTACTTCTTTGGGGGACAGGGCCATGTGTCCCTGCCTCTTCCACCATGGCTCTGGAGTCTGACCATGGTTTCTGTGGGATGGGAAGGGTCAGGGAGGGCGAGGAGGGCCAGGGATGGAACAGGAAGAGGTTAAGCAAGAGGGAGGGGGCAGTAGAGGGAAGAGCCCTTGGAAGTGCCTCTAAAGCACATTTGGGGGATGAGGAAGGGAGATGACCATTTGCCTTTCTCTTTCTAGAAAGAATACAGGAGCCTTTCTTGCTAGGTGAGTGTTTGCTAAGAGGGAATATAAGGCCTGCTGAGTAGGAAACTGCAAAGCTCAGAACCCAAATTGGAGGTTTCCAAGCAGAAAACTGAGCTGCACTTCTAAATTTATATATTGGTCAGCCCCACTAATTCCTTCCCTCTTTCCTTCCTTCCTTCCTTCCTTCCTTCCTTCCTTCCTTCCTTCCTTCCTTCCCTCCCTCCCTCCTTCCTTCCTTCCTGGATGCATGCAGGAAACATTTATGGAGGACTTCTTGGGTATTATTCTGAGCACTGGGGCTTGGGCAGTGAACCAAACAGGAATCCTGCCTCCCTGACGCTTTCATTCTAGTGACTTCTCACTCTCAGAAGCCCACCTGGAGGTGACCTCAGGTGTCCTAGCAGAAGCAGAGAGCCCCCAAAATCCACTCCTTGGTCAATTCTTTATAGACCTAGAGGTACAGGCACAATTGCATGTAGTCCCAAGCACTTTATATCCATAAGTGCATACTGCTAGGTATTTCAGTGCCTGGTCAGCTTCTTTCTCTTCCCCTGACCCCTTTCCAGAATCCTCTTCTCCCCTCCCTGCATTTACCCCCCACCTCATTTCAGCTGAGATTTTCCAGCTCTCTAGTCTGTTACGGAAGCTCCATCATGGAAGCTCAAACACACCACCTTCAGAGATGCCTGGGGCCAGCCACTTAAAGGGAAGAAGAATTTTGCTTATGTTGATGGGAAAGGAATGTTCTAATGTAAGAATTGCCTTCGTTTTCTGGTTGGCATTGTTGTCCGAGGACAGACTTCAAGCGCCTACAAGTGGAGATTTCCCGGAAAGTAAGCACAGCCGCCCAGCTCTCAAAGGACATAAAGGGCGTTGTGTTCTCCAACATCTTGACCATGCTGGGGAACCGAGAGGCTCTTCAGGACCTCATGGACACGGTGAGGGGTCCCACTGCTACCGAAGGCTGGCTGATCAGACTTGTGAATGGGGGATGTTTCAGAGATCTGACTGCCGAGACATGTGGGGAAAACAAGAATGGGGGTAATCTCAGGGGGCTGAAGAGGGTGTCCGAGCTTGGGGACTATGGCTCTGTCCCCAGGGAGCAGGGCCAGGGAGTGCAGCCCTCACAGAGTGACAGTCCTTCGTGTCCCCGAGGGCTGTGTAGAACCATTAACCTGCTCCTTGGTTAATCACTTATAAACGCAGAATTTACAGGCAAAATCACATGGTATTATGCTCATTAATAATACCTGTCTCCTATAGCTTGAACAGAAACCCGTGGGTCATTCAAGTGGCCCTGGTGGCACCATCCTAAATGAACTGCAGAAGGACTCAGACTATGCATGGAATGGCTCAAAGGACCTCATCCTTTACCTGCTTGAAGCCATGATGGGTAAGAATGATTTGGAGGGATATTGTTGGGGGTCACAAAATTGGTCTCCCAGAGACCCCAAAAGGGCTGCATCAGGTGCATTCTCTTCAAAATCCTTAAAATGTTATGATTTTTCACCCTCACCTCACACTTCTCTCCAAGGTCCAAAGGGCTCAGTGTCATAAACTTGCCACATGACACAGAAAGACTTAGAAAGACCAGCCCAGATTCATCCCATGTATCACTGAGGGTGGATGACTCTAGGCTCCAGGATGTTAGGGAGCATCCTGGAGGCCATCCCAAGGGAAGGAGGACTTTACAGGGCAGGGAACTTGACCTCCAAGTCTAAGGAGTCTTTTTCATCTGCCTTAGCGTTTATCTCACTATGGGGAGAGGAATATCTGACTCTCTTTCCCCAAATGTCTCCTGTCCCCAGTGCTGAGTGATGTCCAACACCATCTGCTGGCCCTGTCCATGAAAAAGCGGATCCTCTCCCAGCAGCGGGATCTGGTGAGAAATCCCCAGGGGCCAGTGTCCTGGGAAGAGGGTGAGGGAAGCGGGGATAAGAATGATTCTGAGGAGAGAAAGATGAATCAGGTGTCTACTGGGAAGGAGACGAAGTCCCAGTGTGGCTGCTGTGAAACGTGGGCTGCATCTCCCTCTGTGAGCAGGCCCAATGGGCATGAGTCTGCCTGGAGAAGGTCTCCGTTTCCATGACAACCCCCACAGAGGCCCCACACCAGTTCTCAAGTAGCTGTATAGGATGCAGAGTTGGGGAGCTCAGGGTATCTGAGTTATGCCCCTGCTGTACGCACATGGTTACCATTTGCAGATTGCATGCCCTCTGTCTCCATATATGTATATACGAGTACATATGCATGTATGACACATGGCACACATAAGCATACCCATACACTATTCCAAACACCACTATTCTGCAGGGTAAATGTTAGTGTCACTATCTAGCAGCTGAGGAACCAGGGCTCAAGGAATTTCAATGACATGTCCTTGGTCCCACTGATCACAAGACAGGGCCAGGATGTGACTTCAAAGCTCCTGCCCTTGTAGTTGTCCTGCATGACCCCTGGCTCTTGGGACTGAAGGTTCTCTCTTCCTGACCTCAAAGCTGACCTGTAACAGCCGATACTGTTTCTTTAAGGTGAAGAGCATCCTGGAGCCCAACTTCAAATACCCCTGGAGCATTCCCTTCACCCTGAAACCCGAGCTCCTGGCCCCCCTCCAGGAGGAGGGTTTGGTCATAACCTACGGCCTGCTGGATGAGTGTGGCCTGAAGATGGAGCTGCACAGCCCCAGGTCAACCTGGGACCTGACAGCCAAGAAGCCCCTGTCTGCCCTGTATGGGGCCCTCTCTGTGCTGCAGCAGCTGGCCGAGGCCTGAGCCCCCTGGTGGGCAGGCCAGGGGCCAGTCCACTGAGATAGCCCACAGAGGCTGCCGTTGGTCCTGGTCCTGTCTTCCGCTGCAAACGCCTCCAGGCTGTTCTCTGCATCCTGGGTTTGGGGGGACTTTCAGATTTCACACATAAATGCTATACAACTTGGTCTTTGTTTGACTTCTGTCACTTAGCGTCAGCCGCCGAGGTTTTCCCATGTTGTCACAAGTGGCATGTGACTCTGGCTGCTGGGTGAGGGATGGGTCGGAAGGGCGGCATGTGTGAATGTAGGGAGGATGTTGAAGGGGTTTCTCTGATTGTCCAGGCACTCAGGGATCTATGTTAAAAGGTAGGAGCTTGAACAGTGGGTGTATTATTTAATTCCAGTTTAAGTAGGTCCCAGGAATATCTTGGGGATGCACCCCCCCACGTATATGTATACATGTATATGCATACACATATATGCACATGTATGCATACATGTATACACACACACACTCTCTCTATTGGCATGTATCAATACATAGGATCACATCTTTATGGTTCATCTACGAATGACAGTGATTGGCAGTATTTTCTCATGAATTTCCAGCTATTGCCAGAAGGTGGCAGCATTGTCACACAGCAGGAAGCTTGGTGGCGATGCCAGACCCTGTCTTTGCTTTGGGACTTTGGAATTCAAGGCAGTCTCCTCTCTCCCACCTCTGTTCTCTGGCCTCCCCTCCCTTGTGTCTCCTCAGACTCCCCAATTAGCTTTCTTCCCGATGCATCACCTTGGAATATGGGGCCATGGCGGAGGGGGTTGACACTGGCTTCTTTTAATATCCTCCAGAACCTTCCTTTTCAGCACTGCCTTGATTGCAATAAATGACTTCCTTAAAGAGCTCTGGGAGGTAAGGCCTGGATTATGGGGAATTTAGAGCTCTTCCCAATGTTTCAGAAAAGCTGTAACGTGGTGAAATGTCAATCTCTTCTGCCGGGATTATTATGCGTTCTGTGATAAACCTGATTGTCTCATGCTGAGCAAAGGCAAAAGCCGAGGAAGCGTTGGACTGTCTTTCAATAAGCAGGATATGCTGTTTTCTCAATAAATTCAGTCAAGCAAGTGAGCTGTCCCAAAACATTGGAACCTTGGTCAACACAGGGAAGGCAGGGCGGTGTGAATGTTGGGAGGCTCTGTCTCGGTGGAAAGGGAGCTGGTCTTCAAGGGGACAGAGGCGGCTGCAGGGTCTGGGTTTGCAGTCTGACAGACCTCTCTGCGTAGCTGACTCTCGTAAGCCGTGTTTGAATGAACTGCACTAGGGGAACAGTGATGCTCAGCTGTAGAAGCTGCCCTGGACCTGCCATGGTGTGCACAGGAAGCCTCAAAAGCAGGGTGGGGGTGGGGTTAATTTCGGTTCTAGGACACTGCAATCAGTATCTTCAATATTTAGATTTTCTTAGGCAATTGGGCATATTTAAAAATGGCTTCTCCCTCTCATCCCTGGGACTCTGAGGCTAGATGTGGCTTTTCTTCCGTGCTTCACAGCCTGTAGTGGAGCACACACTCTTAGTGTTTTTTTTTTTTTGTTGGTTTGTATTTTGTTTTATGCCAGAGTCTTTGCGTTTGCAAACAGTTAGCCCTCAGTTAGCGAGGTTGGTTTTACATCCGCCCTGCCCTGGCCCTCACAGAGGGAATGAGACAGGGATTTGCTGCCATTCCTCACCCTCTCTCATTCCTGCGGAGTGTGCAGCTTCCCCCAGACTGACAGTTTCAAAGGACCGGGGAGGGAGAGAGTGGGGACCCTGGATCTGCGGAATGCGGGCGCTTTCTTCAGACTGGCAGAGGGCAGGAGCCAGTGCTTCCCACCTGCCCCCAGGTGTGCCGGGAGCAGAGGCAGGAGGCTGTCTCCCAGCTCAGGCTGACTGAAGTCCTCGTCTGACGTGGCTTCAGGGGGACAACAGGACAGTCCCCGAGTGGGATCTGGGACCTCAGCCCCTTTTGCTTGGACTTCTCCGGCCGGGCCCTTTGTTGATTGTCGGTGCCCTGGATCCATCAAGGCCTTTTGTTCCTTCCCTCCCTCTCCCTGAGAGGAACCAAGTGTGCAATTCTAATGTCACATTTTTTGGTATAATTTCTGGTAGCTCCTTTAAAAATAATCATGCTGTTTAATGGTTCTTTGTTAAAAAATCTCTTTTTTATTAGTGAGTGATGCCCCTGTTTCCAGGTGCCCATAAAAGGTTGGGGACAAGCCTGTCATGAAATGAAGCCCATTTTTTCACTGAATGCACACAGGACTCCAGGTATGGGGACGCAGAGTGAATATTGTAATACGCCGTCTTCTCAAAAAAGGTGAAAGATGATTGTCATCTGTTATATAAGAAATCACCCCAAAACATGGCTTAAGATAGAAGACATTTGATTGGCATTTCCCTGTTCCTGGGGGTCAGTAACCTGGGGCCTCCTGCGTGAAGGCAGTCTGACCTTGGCAGAGGCCCCAGTGGACCCAAGGCTGTTGTTCTGCAGCCGGAGAACCTGTTCTGAAGCTGGTTCTCTCCCATGGCTACTGGCAGGAGGCCTGGGCTCCCTATCCATAGATGGCCCAACTCTCCCTGTGACAGGGCAGGTGGCTTCCCCCCGGGGGACTGAGGAGAGAGAGAGACCTAGACAGAGGGAGCGGGAGGGGAAAGTTTGGTGTCTTCTATGACCTAGATGCACAGTGAGTTTCGCCCATTTGTATTTGTTAGGAGTCAGTCACCAAGACCAACTCCCACTCAAGCTTCAGCTCTTGAAAGGAGGAATACTGGAGAATCTGGGGACTTATATTAGAATCACTCTATAAATGTATGTCTTTGTTTTGTTTTTAAATTTTGTTGACCAGAGACTGGCAGGAACCTACCCCTGTATTTCCTTTTATTTTTTTTATTGATGAGAGAGAGAGAGGGAGAAATATCCATCAGTTGCCTCCCGTATGCACCCCCAGTGGGGATTGAACCTACTAATCTAGGTATATGCCCTGACTGGGAATTGAACCTGCAGCCTTTGGGTCTGTGGGATAGACACTCCAACCAACTGAGCCACCCCCGCCAGGGCTATATATTTGTTTTTATACATCTTCCCAATTCCCTCAGGATGCAAAGCAGATTCTTTTCCCACATATCCATTTGTTCATTTGCTTGTTCATTCATTCATTCATGGTCATACAACAAGTATGTATTGAGTGCCCACTACTTGCCAGGGATCCCAGCATTGAAATATTCCTCCTTGTTCCTTCACTGGGACTCTGGAGAGAGTAAAAAATACTTTCAGCTTCCTTAAAAATTTGAAAGGCTATTTTCTAGAGTAACCAAGAATTAGATCACCTCACAAAGGTAAACGTGCACTCCACCCAATCACAAACTAAGGGAGCAATTGTACTTGCTTCAAGTGTATTCTGGGTTGCTTTTTGTTTTGGAAATTTTTCTGCTTTTGTGACGGTTGCCTAGCAACCAGAGCTTTGCTCAGTTCACCCTGGGAGTGTTGGAGCAAAGTTGCTCAATAACATGAAAATCCACAGGGTTTCCCAAGCAGCAGAGAAACTGCTGGATGCTGAGCCCTGGAGGGCACCTGGTGGTGCAGAGGGAGGCTGGGCATCCAGGTGGGAAGACCCTGGGAGGAGCTGGTGTGGCGGTGGTGGAGGGGGGTGGAGGGAGGGTCGTGCACACGAGCTCTCAATTCTCCTTATAGACCACCAACACCGACATGATTCGCATCCAGGAAAGGATGGCTTTTGTTTTCACCACAGCCGTGACCGCAGCACGTAACCGAAACGGAATGACATCGATAATAGAACATGGCTTGTTTTCAAGGAAGTCCCTCACAGCTGTGGACATTCTACAGTTTTGTGGTTAGGGGCTATACATTTTGGGGGTGTTGCCACATAGATAATTCAAATTCAGCTGCTTCCCAAAATTCGTCCCGGCCCAAAACAAGAAAATCTGATCAGAACCCTTTATGATATGTTCTGAACCCAGGAAACACCTACTGGGCACGTGCAATGCACAAGGCTCTGGATTAAGTGCTATCGAAGTGCAAAAAATAATGTTTGGCCCCTTTCCTTCAGTCAATAAATGCTTATTAAGGGTACGATACCCTGCTACACACTGGGATATAGACATAAATAAAACTGATATATTCCCAGTTCTCATAGTGTTACCTTCAGTGGGGTTCACGGTAACGAGGAAAAGAGAAAAACACTGCTCTCTTGGGGAAAGAGAAGGGAGAACAGACTCTGGTAGGTGGGCGAGGATTCTGACAGCCACACAGGAAACCCAGAGCTACTCACACCTGCGTTTCCCCATGCTGGCTGTGCATGCCATCCACCGTGCCTTCTTACCTCAGGGGCTGGTTTATAAGCCTCCCCAGCCCAAGGGGTCCCACTGGGCTACAGGAAAGAAAACAAAAGCATAACCTCCCCCGCTCCGCCCTCATCACAGTGATCTTGTCGTTGAAACTTCACCTCTTTCCAAGCCCCTCCCTCTCATTCAAGGAGGGCTCTGCAGTTTCTCACTGTGCTTGCAAATTGCCATTCCCTGAATGCTGTAGGTCCCCGTGGGGAGTCACTGAAGGCTTGTGAACGGGAAAGGAAGGATGGGAGGGGTCCCCAATATGAATTCACTTACGGGGAAGAGAGTTCCTTGGAGCGGAGTGAAACTGGAATTAGGGGTTTAATTTAGAGTCGTGCTGGACAGGTGCTTGCTCTATCTATTTATGTAGCTATCTATCTCTTATCCATCTATCACCTATCCATTTATCATTTATCTATTCATCATCTATCTTACTGATTGGCAGTCCTTCCTTATTCTGGGAGGGCAGCTCCTCAGTTTTGCTTTGGGGAACTATCCTTCCCACACTTAGTCGTTCTGATTTGGGTGAGGCTGATCTAACCCTGACCCTGGGCGCCTGGCATCAGTGAACCAGGTCTGGCCAGCGAAAGTGCACTCAGTGCATGGTTCTCAAACCACAATTATCATTTATAGAATTCTTGTTGGAACCATGGGCGAGGCACCCTCTTAGCAGTGGGGTTGCAATTGGTAGGATGTAAGCGCCCAACCTGGTTTGCTGTCCCATGGAGACAGCATGATTTAGACTGAGGCCAACTCCGAGAATCAGAGTAGAGATATGAGGAGTGATGTTTGGTAATGGTGAGGCCCTGGACCCAGCCTTGCCTGAAGTCCACTTTTACATTAGCCGGCAAATTATCTTCTTTGTAATTATCTTCTTTATCAAAAGCATTTTAACTTGAGATTTCTGCCATTTTCACAAAAAGAGTCCTTGCTACTCTGGCAGAGTATCTCATGCAGGTGACCAGTAGCAAGGTTTTAATAAAGTAATGGAAATTAGGGAAATTTTTTGAGACTGCCAAAAGAACATGACAGAGGAAGGAGAGGGGGGAGCAAGTAACTAGATTTAGCATCTTGAGCCTGATAATTAGGACGATGGTGATTAAGAAGAGAGTGAGGCAGAGGTGTGGAGCCAACTGGAGGTACGCGGAGTTGACCGTGCTGGTGGGGCATGCAGCCCCAGAGTTGGAGGTTTGGAACTGAAGTCAAGGAGAGGACGATTGCTCTAATGGAGGGTGGGGGTGGGGGGGAGGGATAATTGAAAGCAGAAGTGTAGGGAGCGAAATCATCACAGGAGTGCATGGGAGTGGGTATCTCAGTCAGCTTGAGTTGCCATAGAAAATATCACAGACTGAGAGGCTTAACAGAAATTCATGTTCTCATGGCTCTGATGGCTGGACGTCCAAGATCAGGATGCCTGCAGGGTGAGCTTCCTTGTGTGCGGGCTGCCATCTTCTTGCTTCTTCTAGGGGTGTGTGCCTGGGGAGGGGGTGCGGTGGGGAGAGAAGGAGAGGGAGAGGATGAGAGAGGAGAGGGAGGGATGGAGAATGAGAGAACAGCTTCCTCTTCTTGTGAGGACACCAGTTGGATGGGATTAGGGCCCATCCTCTCTGACTCATTTTAGGACCCCGGTAGACTCATTTAAATTCACTCTAACTTCCTTAAAGGCCCATTCTCCAAATAAATTACATTCTGAGGTCCTGGGGGTTAAGGTTTCAACATATGCCCCTTGGTGGGGGTGAGGAAAACACACTTCGGTCTGTAACACTGACTCACTGTAAAAATCAGCAAATAATAGGATAGTACCAACGGCAAACTACAGGAGAGAGAAAAAAGGACAGAAAATTTCAAAACGCGTACAAAGGAATTTTGGAAAAATATAGTTTACCTGATGAATGCCGTTTGCCTTGGACCTTACTATCTCTGGAATTGCCTCTCATCACTGAATGTTTGTTGAATGTTGTATTTCTCAAGGTCTAGTCATTCCTGAACCACCTGTAAGATTTTTGCCATATTCTCATAAAACTTGCGCTGTTATTTGTTGAATATTTTTTAATTTTAAATGGACTCCTTTCTTTTATATGAAGAGAATTTGACCAAAAATTTATATACTACCATAAATGGACTAGAAGTATCACTTATGACATATAGACAGCAATAAAATGTATATATACACACACATTATTAAATTTTCTGTTTCTGGCCAGGCACTGGGCATGAACTGTGCTGTGTTTTTGTGATATTTCCTGTCCCTTGAGAAACGCTGATTGGCTGGCTGGCTGGACAGATGACCAGAGACAGATTGTTTCTGTCTCTTTCTGCCTTAAACGAAGACTGATTGAGTCTGTATTCTGTGACGTGCCCTGAATGGCCTCTGGTGTCACTGTGGTCATGTCACTTTCCTCCTGCCACTCCTGTGAAGGGCTGGAACCAACCTTCACCCAAGGGTAGGTATGGATGGGGCAAAGGCTGGGGTAAGAGGACACCCTGAAAAGACATGCAGTGGGAAGGTCGTCGGAGATCAAGGTCAGTGCCCGGGGCTGCAGGCTGTCTCCCGGGGTAGCATCCTAGGGCTTCCTCCCGGCCCACGTGACCTCAGCCAGGTGGGGAGAGTGAGCTACGTCCTGTGAGGTGTTTGCAGCCATCTCTTAGCAACAGAGTCTTCTGTTCCAAACATCTTAGCGTTTAGTGAGAGCCTGACCTTTCTCCACCCAAGGCCATTGCTTCTATCAGTGGCTGCTGTGTGTGCTCTTGGCCAGAATAAACCTTCCCGCCCCACCCGCCCTGAGTCAGGGCTAATAGATCATGGGCTCCATCATTTACGACCTATAAATTAAGGGGTGGCTGGTAAATTTGGCTTCTGCGTCTGGCTGCTTGCACCTTAGATACACAGTGTCACTCTTTTATCAGGGGTGGGGGGTGACGGGGGAGGCTGTCTGGTCTCCTTCGGAACCCCCTGAAAGACAGTATTTACTGGCTATGGAAATACCTTCACCGCATGTTTATTTGTTTGAGATGCTCTGCCCCAAGCTCATTGGCTCCTTGTTCTTGTCTCTGCCCGGAGCTGTCTGGGCCTTTAATGGCTTGGCTGGTATGCTCTTCACATTTCCAAGGCTCCTCAGTAGTAGCAGAATATGCTTTAAACACCCCCCCCCACCACCACACCCAGAGCATTTGGGGTTTCATCATGGCAAAGAGGGGCTGTCTTCAGTGCTCGGGAGGTTGCATTCCTGAGACAGGGTGTGCCTCTCTTTCCTCCGAGGCCACAAAGCTCCATTGACGGCTGGGACTGTCCCATCCCTGCTCCTTGAGAGACCTGGCACCGCTCTCGGGGCTCCCGCCTCCCCACGGCCATCACATCACCTCCGAGAACAGACGCACGCCTGTGGAACTGCAGAGCTCAGGAGGAGTGTCACAGGGAGGCTGCTCTGGGAGAGAGACATCTCTGCCCGGTTCAGATTCTGGAGCTTGGTGCTGTCTCTGTGTTTTGAACTACTAAGTGTCACCGTGTGAAAGCAGTCCTCGGACGTCTAGCGGTGGCCCAGGCTGGGGTGGGGGGTGTGAGGGAGTGGGCCCGTTGTAATCGCAGGTGGGATGGTATGGTCGAGGCCGTCTGGTCCAAGGCTTTACCAAATGCAAGAGCCCCACCTGTCGTTCCTGACAGGTGCTCCTCCAGGTGCCATCTTGGTAAACACCTTAAGGCTTCATCTGTATCTCTCCACATGCCAAGTTCCCAGGACCCCAGCTGTCCTGAGCCCGGAGAGTTTTAAGAAACTCGAGATGAGTTGAATGAAACCAAACTTCAGGGCCCGCTTTGGGTTTTCCTCTCACCCCCACCTTTTGCCCAGTCATCTGGTAGCTGGGATGACGCTGCCCTGGCCCTAGCCACCCTCCCTCCCTTCTTGTCTGTGCCCAAGTCCTTGTTCTCATCATACAGGTCTTTCCCAGCCTGCCTTGTGCTCACAGAGATCTCCCCAGGGACTGCAGCCTTGTCCCTGAGCCCCAGCCCAGTGATTCAGGTCTTGCTGGTAGATGCCAGCTCCTGAGCAGACTTGTGCTTCGGGGAGCATACGATTCCCGATCGCTCAGCACTCTGCTCTGCTTTCGAGGCTGGTGGGGAACCGGAGCTACACCCAGCTTCAGTGAGCCTGCCCTGCACTGGGTCAGCCTGTGGGCTAGATGCTGTCCTGGGCCATGTAGCTCAGTCCATGCACAAAACACTTAATTTCAAATCCCGGACTGTCCTGGACCATGTATCTGTATCATCTAGCTGTAGCTAATCAGGAGAGCTCTAAGCACCTACTGAAAAATGAGAATGAACCACCTGAGGTGGGTACATTTCCCACCTCGAACCACGGTGATAAAATTTGCCATGTGTTAAGTAAGTACTATGCTCCAGACACTTTGCTGTGCTCTACCTGCATCAGATCCCGAAATCCCGAGGTAGATGATATTATCATCATCATCATCATTATTATTCCTGTGTTCAGAGCATGGGCCCTACAGCTGGAGTCCCTGGAGAAATCCCTACTCTGCCACTTCCTCACTGGGTACCTTGGATGAACTGCTTCCCCTCTTTGTGACTCAACTTTCTCATTCATGGAACAGGGCTACTGGTACCCATGTCAAACGCTGTCACGCGTGTAGAACACTTGGAACAGGGCCTCACTAGGCCCAGAGATGTTGAGCCACCTGCCTGGCAACACACAATACGTGATAAAGTTGAGATTTGCAAAAAGGTCCGCTGGCCCTAAGGCCCTCTCTTCTTCTGCATGTCATTGTCCCTTGCTCAGCTTTGAACCCAGGAGAGTGGCCTGGGTAACGCCTTGGGTGGCAATATTTCAATTCTGTGCAAAAAATGGTCCTTGCTTTCATGGGTTTTGAAGCTGCCACCTTCCCTCTGGAAATACCATCTTATTAATCAGCTTGTCAAGAAAAAAAAACAGTGTGTCTGGTGTCTTGGTTAAGAGAGAGGCATTGGTGTTGGGGACACTTGTATCTGGGACCAGGCTCCGCCAATTTCCAGCTGGTGACCTTGGGCCAGTCAGCAAATCTCTTCCTCTGTCTGTTTTCTCACCTGTACCCGTAGGGGAGTGACATTTACCTCAAGGGGCTGCCTCGGGGCCCCATTTGATGGCACGAATAGAGTGGGTGTGGCAGCAGCTTGTTAGCCTCTCATTACCCTTCGACTTTCTCATGTGGAGAGCGGGCGATTGGACCCGCCTATCAGGATTGAGTGAGAACACCCACAGAAGCACTGAGCTCCGTGCCTGGCCCACAGCAACTCCTCCGTGCATGCCAGTCATGGCCAACAACTGTCATGGTGCTTAAGATGCCCTGTGCAAATGTGCAAACGTAAACAGGAATTCGGTCGCTGTCCTCTGACGAAGGGTTTCGGCTAAGCACTCTGTGCGATGCTCGTCCCTCCTGGAAAATGCATGAATTTGCAAGAGGGTTGCCCAGTGCTAGCACTCGGACCAGGCCTGTGAAGCACGTTTCTCCTCAGCCTGTAGATAACTAGTCTCCAGAGGGCCTCAAACCTGTGACCCTGTCCTCATTAGCCATGTGAACTGGCTGGCCCAGGCTGCCCTTGGCAGTAATTCCTGCCAGGTCACAAAAAATATCTTACCCCGTGAGCCTTCAGTTAATACCAACCTTTGACCCTATTCACTTAAAAGGTAATAAGCAACAGAAGCATTCATTCATTTATCCAGCAAACATTTATCAAGGGGCATTCTTGAGTTTCTTAGTTCACGATGACTCAGTGCGCCTGCTGCCGACTCCTTCTGAGCTTCCGAGATAAGAACAAAGTCAGGTATCTGAGTTCCCTTGTTTTGGGGCCATTCATCACTTTTTCTCTTCTCTCTGCACCCAGTCGAGCCAGGAACTCACATTAAAAGAGCTTTGAGCTGATGACTCTGAGAAAGCCCAGGACCCCGATCCCTTTTTCCTTTACGATCCCATTAGCAGGCTGATGGGTGACGACCATGTGAGCAGGCCGAGCACAAGAAAGCCTTACTGACAAATGCAGAACACATGTCCGCTGTCACCAGGATGTGGCACTTCCTTTACGCATGTAGGTCTGCTTAATTCAGCTCAGCCCAGCAAGCTCTGGGTAAGTGCCCAATTGCTCATTCATTCAGTGATTCGCGCCTCCATCCATCAGACATTTTTTGAGTGTTGTATACAAGTGCTCTACTGTACTGCATCCTGGGCTGGAAACAAAGGAAATCTATAATGCCCATCCTGCCTGCATTGTAATGGGAGATGCCATTTGCATTTGCAAAACACCCAGAAAAGAATTACGTGCTGAGGGGAGAAGAAGAAAATTTACTGCATTGATCATTCCTGAATTCATTCATTCATTCAACAAATCACTTATTGATTACCAACTGTTGGTCATTAATGTGCTGGATGCTAGTACCCAGAGATGAGCAACAAAAATATAATCTCTCTCATCCTGGAAACCCGAGGACCGCCTTAGACTAAGTGCTGAAAGAACACCATGGGTAACCTGAGATCTCAGTTATGAGAAAGGGATGGTTATGCTGTCAGTGGGGAAAGATCATTCCAGACAGAGGGAACAGCATATGCAAAACCCTGGTGGGGAAAAAAGGTTGACAATTTTAAGGAGTCATTTAGAAAACAGGCTGCTGGGATTGGAGGGTATCCATGGAAGGAGAGAATGATAAGAGGTCATATTGGAGAATTAGGAGGGGACCAGAGAGTGCAGAGCCTCAGCAGGCCAGGACAGGAGTTTGGAATAATAATAATAATAATAACAACAACAACAATTATTATTATTATTGTTTTTGAGGACAAAAGGAAACTGTTGAGGAGTTTGAAGCTGGCCACTGTCATAGTTCCATCGACCTTGGGCCTCTGATGTGCCAGGCTTGGTGCTGAGGACTCTCAGGTTAAAATAAAAGTGCACCACTGTGAATTTAGGTCATTTATGCTATTTATCCCCTATTTGCAGTTGCATTCAGCGAGCGGCATGGAACCCATTGCTCCAATGAGTGAGAGAGAAAAGCATTTCTCTTGAGTGTTAGGTGGCAGAGTTCAGTGAGAGCTGGAGATAGAAGCCTGGCAGATGGGGTAAGACTTGTGCAGGGTCTCCCTGGACTCAGAGAATGGGGGGCCTGGGGCCTGGGAAAGCGAGCAGAGTATGCACAGTGAGGGGGAGACGGAGGGGCAGGGGACTAGGGACTCCTTCCTCTTAGTATCCTGCTTTCTTTTCTCTTCACCTGTGTCCTCTCATTTAGTCTCCACAACATCTTACAGAGCAGCTGTTACTACCCCAATTTTCAGATGAGGAAACCGAGGCCCACAAAGCCAAGGACACTCAGCCAGTCGGAGGGTGGACACTTGCCCAGAGTGGAAAGGGTGTATCACCCAGGTGATACACCAGAGACAAAGCCCAGTTACCCGACAGCGGAAGAGGACTTTGTGCAGGGAGAGGAATTTCAGGCATTTTGTCTGCAGTGGGTTGAGGATGGTATTCCAAATTTCCATCTGGCAATGCTTGAACAGGGGTCAGGAGTGGGTCATGTCATAAGGGGAAACCCACTAGTGTGGACTGGCTGGTCCCATCGAACTCCAGTGCCACGCCCCCCATTTCCTGTCCTAGGCAGGTCTTGTGGATGCATCTGTGAGAGGCCCTTCTGTGGCTGAGGCTGGCATTGCCTGGGCTCTGAGTCCTGGAGAGTGTGGGAATGCTGTCTTTGCCGTTTTTCCCGTTCTAGGTTCAAAGAAGTTATGCTTGACCCAGATTTAACCCCCAGAAGTTAACCCTGACCCAGATTTTCTGGGTGCAGATCCCAGCTCCATTGAGAGCTAATTGTGTGACACGTGACAAATCTTTTGACCTCCGCTGCCTTAATTCTCACATCTAAACAGTGGGGACAGTGAAGTGCATGTATTTTGCAATCGCTATGAAGGTTCAGTGAGCTCCTACCTGGAGAATGTTTGGAGCAGGTTTCAGAATTCAGCAAGCGCTTCCGAGTGTTTGCTGCCACCGCGGTGGGTGGTGCGGCCCTCCCTCCATTCTGCCCTAAGAACATGTTCCCTCCAGTAAGGATGAGGTGGCCTATGGGAACCTGGTTCCCTGAGCCTTCCTCAGTCCAGCTAGTACCCTGGGGGGAAGGTGTCAGACCCTTTGGAGTGTGGTCCTGGGGCCCAGCCATACATCACACCCTTAAATGCAGCCTCCAGGATCCAGGTCTTTTTGAGGATACAGGATTTCCCCAGCAAGGTCTCACTTTAGAATCTACTGCCGGTAAGCTGTGACGCTAAAGTCCAAGGAAGAGTGTGATTCCTGGGCAGGGCCCTGGACCGGGAGTCAGAGATTCATGTCCTTGTTGCAGCTCAGCCATGGCCGCTTTCTGGGATCCGGGCAAACCACTCAACTCTGCGTCTCATTTTCTGCTCCTACGAAGTGAGGATAAGGTCAACCACTGTGTTTCTCTCCTGAGTCTGTTGCCAGGATCAAATGATAGTAAATGTGCTTTGAATATAAAAGATGGAAGTTAGGGAAGGAGGAAGGAGGGAAAGAAGAAAGGGAGGGGCAGGAAGGAGGAAGGAAGAAATGTAGAAAAGAGGAAAAGAAAGCAAGGAACAGGCCAAAAGAAGAGAACTCCAGTGTCCCCTGGGCTCCCTGGTCTCCTGGTCCCAGACTCCCCTGGGGCCAGCCGTGGTCTCAGCTGCTTGACTGCATGACTGAGTGATACCAGGGCTGTCTGCAGTTGGTCATGGGCAGCAGGACCATTAGCTGCAGTGATTTATTGCAGGTCAAAGTGCTGCACTTTTGTGCTGATCACAGAAGCCCTTGAAGCCTCATGATGAATGAGGAACCAGTTACCATGAGGGGGGATGCCTGGGGCTGCAAGCAGCGAGGCTCAGTGGGCAGAGTACAGGCCTTGGGCACAGGATGAGGTTGGGCTCATCTCGGCTTTAGGCTAACGGCCAACATCTCTAGGCAGGTGGCTTCTCTCTGGACCTCAGCTTCCTACTTGTAACAGGAGGGGGCTGAGCAAGGTGCTTTTCTTTGTGTGGAAGCGGGATCAGCAATTTCCTGTGTTCATCTTATTCTGGGCTCCTCACGAGTGAAGAGCAGCATCATCCTCCTGTTCTACTGCATCCGTGTGCCTTAGAGGGACCAGCCGTGGCAGGTCATGTTGTCGACGCCGCTTCCTTGCTTCCTTTAACTTCCTTTCCCTTTAAAATCCCAGTCTGTTGTGGAGCCATTGAGACTCTTTCATGCTCTTTCATGTTTTGGCCTGTCTCCTCTCTACAGCCAAATTCATCTCGCCCCATTTTTTTCTGAGCATCTCTGAGAAGTGGATGAGAGGGTCTCTGTATCACCTTGGGGTGTTAGAACCTACCTTCTGAACTGAGTTCTGCAGTAGACAGAGACACAGATCAATCACGAGAGGGGTTTCTTCATTTCCCCGTTAGTCATACCTGACATCAGTGTTAATTATGTGCTCAAACCAACACGGCCCTGTGGTGGAGTCGAATGGGTGTTTTGCACACCTTTACGCTAAGACCTGAAACGTCAAACAAACGTCCTCCTTCCGGGGTGGGGGCAAAGATGTCAGACTTCCACGATTACCTGTTCATTTTCTCCTGCTGTGTGGTCGACCTCCTTTGCAAACTCTGCAACATGCTTATTTGCTCTATTTCCCCTTCCTGCCCAAACACATAGTTTCAGGACACCTGAGAACTGCTGGAGGCCTCCCAGGCTCTCCCCTGCCACAGCTCCTCGGTGGACAAGGGGTGAGCTCACAGGGTGAAGCTCACTGGGGTCAAGGCTGGATCAGGAGGGGCTGGGTGCCATCAGGAAAAGGCGCCGGTCTGGAGAAGAGAGACTTGAGTCAAGTGAGAGAGGAAAAGATGGGGTCCAGAAAGATAAAAAGAAGAACCCACCAGGCAAGACAAATGAGAGGGAAGGGCCTCCCCTAGGCAGACGGCCTGTGTGCACGTCTGGGCTACTGGAATGCAGGGTAGATGTTGGCAGTCAGGTGCCTCCTGAGGTCAAAACTTGAACTGGCATGTGCTAGCCACAGCCCTGGGCTGTTAAAATGAAGATTCTGGAAGCTGGCTGGCTGGGCAGGAGCCAGGCAGGAGCCAGGCATTCAGAGAGCAGGGGCCTGGGCACCACGTGCCATTGGGGGTCTGAAAAAGGGAGGCCTCAGCCCGGGGCCTAGAAAAGGAGTGGTGCCTTCAAAGTGTGGTCTGGGGAAGACTTGCCTGGAGAGTCACCTGCAGGTGCTTGAGAAATCCTCCTTGTAACTGATCTATGGTATCAGTGCTTCTTTTGTCGGCTGAAGACTTGGAACCTGGGAGGAACAGCTCAAAATAGGCCTTTTCTGGGCTGTGTGGTCTAGTTCAAAGAAAAAGGCCCAGGAGAGATTGAACTTGACTGCAAGCAGAGTTCTGCACGGAGGAGGTTTCAGTCTTGGCTCTCTGACCAGCTCAGCACCCCTGAAAGCTCCCAGTGCACCCTTGCTGCACACAGTAGGTGCTCAGGGACATGTGTTCCTCCGAGTGTGATCGGAAGGTGCTGGCTGTTTGTGAGTTGGCCTGGTTTCCAGCTGTGCCCAGAGCACTGGGGCATTTCTGCAGACCACCCCACTGTGCTCCTGGCTCCAGGCTGCCTCCCCTCAGCAGCTGTCCTGCGTCCTTTGCCATCCTTTACGCACTTGTGCAGACCACAGGGCTGGGCTCTGCTGAGTTGCTGGCCCCCTCCCAGGACCCTGCAGCGAAATGCCTGCTCTGAAGGGTGGTGCTGTGCAGGGAGGGGTTTTCTGCTGCCCCTCAGCTGGGCCCAGCTGCTCCAGCTTGCGAAGGATTCTGCACTCCCCGTTCTTCATTGTTCTGGGTAAAACTTGATCTTGCTTCAAGGGTTCTCTTAGGCCACCCAGGACTCTGGGCCTGGGGGGGTAAGAGGCCCTGGAAAAGTTCTTGGCTCTGGGCGCCGTCCTGGGATTGCAGGGACGCAAGGGCCTGGGCTTGCATCCTGGCTCTGACCAGCGGTGACCTTGACACGCCGATCCTTGGGCATCGACCTCTCGTTTTCACCGTGGGAGTGGCATGACTGCCTCAACAGACTCCCATGAGGTCAGACGGAGTGGAGTGTGTGCACGCAGTGTCTTGGCTCCGGGTGTAACCTGGGCCAAGGTGGAAGATGCAGGTCACTGCGGGCCCACCTCAGAGATGTCGAGGGCTTGGTTCCTGACCACCTCAACCACATGACTCTCTTACCCAAGCGAGTCACCCACATTGTTGGCTTCCCAGTGCGCACAAGAGTTACGTTTACGCTCTTGTGTCATCTATCAAGTGTGCCACAGCATTAGGTCTAAAAAGTGTACACACCTTAATTAAAAAATACTTTATTGTGAAAAAGTGCTAACCATCACCTGAGCCTTCAGTGAGGTGTAGTCTTCTTGCAGGTGGAGGGTTGTGCCTTGGCGGGGATGGCTGCTGACCGGTCAGGGTGGTGGGGGCCGAAGGCAGGGGTGGCTGTGGCAGTTTCTTGAAATAAGACAGTAACAAAGTTTGTTGCATTGACGGGCTCCTCCTGTCACGAATGGTTTCTCTGTAGCAAGTGATGCTGTTCGACAGTGTGTGGCCCATGGAACTTTCAGAACTGCAGTCCGTCCTCGCCCACCCGCAGCCACGCTTAGGTGGTGTCCTAAATCCTTTGCTGTCACTTCAACCCTCTTCACAGCCTCGTCACCAGGGAAGAGGGAGCCGGTAGACTTGCCCTCCACAGGGTTGCTGCCATTCTTCAGCTGGTAAAAAAAAAATTCCTTCGCTGTGAAGCACAATGAAGTGACGTGCACTAAGGTGAGGCTCGCTGGGAGCCGGTGAATACCACGCTGTGGGGTGGCTGTGCGCACTGAGTCCAGACAGGGGCCAGAGGGGGTTTCCTGCTCAGTCTGGTGCAGAGGTCCGTGACCCCCTTCTTGCTGACCCCCCTCCCCGTTCTTTCCCCAGTGTCCCCTCCCCCCGGTGCCTCTGTCTGTCCCTGCCCAGAGTTCAGGCTCTGGTTCCTTACCTTCCCTCTCCTTATTCACTGACAGTGTTTAGGGTGAAAGAACACCTGAGCTCAGGTAAGTCCCCTTCGTAGCGGGAGGTGGAACAGAGATGAGGTGGGGGGAGGTGCAGTGGGCAGGGGACTTTGTCTTGTCTCCAAGCAAAACATCAGCAAGACAAGCCTGTTGGCTAACACTGGCCACCTCCGCTGCATGGTTCCAGCATGTGACTATGTTAACAGTCTGCATTTTCTTCTCACTGAGACGCCCTCCCGGGAATGGATGGGGAGGGATGAAAACCTCACATCTCAGGCAGAGTCATTGATGCAGGTCCTGGCCGGCAGCATTTGCGGGCCATTGTTGTTGTCGGCAGCCATGATAGCAGCCATGGCATTTCCAACGGGCACGTGAAGCTTCTGACCTTATTTCACTAGCATTCCAGGGTGGGGTGAGGGGACCGTGTATTGGTGTGCTGATGACAGGTGGCCTAGAGCAGGGGACAGAGTCTCAGCCAGGGGGTCTCTGACTGTCACAAGGAGGGGTGGGGAGTATGGCCGGGTGGGTTATCAGCAGGCCCTGGTAACAGAAACCCATGTGTTATCTTCAGCAAACACGTGGTATCTCGGTTGTTAGTCCTGGCCTCCCACAGCAAGAAGTCAAGTACTCAGAAATGGGCAGTGGCCCAAGTTCAAGTGAACACCCATAATCAAAGTGTAGAAAAGCTGCAGCCTGAATTCAAAAATCAGCCCTTTGTGGGGGAGGGAAGAGGGATCCCATGGTTGAGTGTCTGCTCTGCACTTTTGTAGTCAACACTTGACATAATTATGTCGATCTTTATTTTGGAGATGGAACAATGAGGCTCAGAGAGATTAAGTAACTTGCCCAAAGACACACAGAGGCAGATTCAAATCCCAGGCCGGCGAGTGCTCTTCCTACTCTATTATGCTGCCTTTCAACAGGAAATAAGTTTATCTTCCCATTCAAACCTGTGTCAGTTTTCTATTGTTGCTGTGAAAAACTGCCACAAACTTAGTGGCGGTTAACAATGCAAATTTATTCTGTTGTCATGTGGACGTCAGAAGTCCAGAATGAGTCCTAAGTGGCTAAAACCAAGGTGTTGGCCGTCTTCCACTCCTTCTGGAGGCTTCCTTGCTTTTTCAAGCTCTTCGAGGCCGCCCACACTGCTGGACTCAGGGCCAAGGAGTCCCCCCACACCCCCCTGTCTCCCTCTGGCTCCATTATCGCATCCCCCCCTTCTGTCCCTGACTCTGGCCGCCCTACCTCCCTCTCATAAGGACCCTGGTGATCACCCCGGGCCCATCTGGCTAATCCAGGAAAATCTCCCCTTTACCTGTCCCTTAACTCAGCCACATCTGCAAGGTCTCGTTTGCCATATAAAGTCACAGGTCCCAGTGTGGAGAACAGGGACATGAGCTGCCACACTACCCAAGAAATGTTGTGGTCAGCGCACTCTCGGGGCGATCTCCTCCTTTCCTCAGACCTATAATCTCCATCGTTCTGCCCGGTTACCACGCTAGAACCAAGAGGACTTGGCCACGTGATAACAATCGCTAACACTAATGAAGTGCTTGCCATGGGTCTGACACAGCTTTAAGCCCTTTGTTACAACCTCACTCAATACTCAACAGCTTGATGAGGTCAGCATTATTATTCTCTGCACTTTCCCAGTGAGGAAAATAATGGCACAGAGAAGTTAAGCAACCGGCCCCGACTGCTCAGGTAGGAAGTGGTGGACGGATACTTGGCCATTCAGTCCCAGTCCCAGAGCCGGTGCCAGCACCCGCACCGTGAACCTGCCTCCAGGGCTTTGAGGTGCAAGAGGATACAGCCTGAGTGAGTCTGTTTTCCTGCCTGTTGTCTGCCCCGTGTGTCCATGCCGTGCCTGACCACAGGAGGCACTAAATAAACATGCTATATTCATGAAAGCACAGAACACCGAAAACCGATGACTTGGTAGTTTCTCTGGGGGGCATCAATAAGCAGGAGAAGAATTAGGCATGGTGGGGAGATTATCAGTCCAAGAAGGAACCTAGGTGGCATTTTTGCTTCCTGTGGCAGTAAGCAAGATACCAAACCTTTTCTCTTTTACCAAAAGTTTCTGTTGTCTGAGTATTGTGGTGAATGGAGTATCCAATAGCAAGGTCCCCTAAGGATGAGGTCATGGTTAGGACCCATGGATGTGCTACAGGCTTGGGACCTGGCCCTTTAAGTTGGTGGGTAGCAAGGTTCCTTCAAAGCCCATGTCTGTGTACTTGGCTGCAGTCTGGGCCCAAGAATCACTTTAGTCTCAGTGCTGGTGTGAAACCGAGCCCAGGACTGTGGGGCTGTAAGCTCACTTTCTGTTTGTGGATCTCCCAAGCTCACACATCTCCGGGGAACTCTTAGCAGGTAATCTAAATGAAGAGAGAAGATAAAACATGCCCCATCTCTGAGCTCCAATATGGCAACGCTATAGGGCTCGATCCGATCCTGTTTGTGCACAGACCTGGGGCCCGTGTGGGATTACAGAATGGAAAACTCTCTCACTCCGGGTAGCTTCTCCCGGTGGCTCTGAGGGGAGCCCTCGTCTTCTGTGAGAGCCTTCAGACACTCTCTGGAAAGACACAAAGCTTGAAGATGCTAATGAATCACTTTTATCACACTAAGTCTAGCACTGAAGAAATGAAAAGCAGAGACAGAGAAAGGCAAAGCAATCAACTTGACTGCTACAAAGAACACGGCTGTGATTGAACCCCCAAGGCTCATCTCCAGCTGCGATCTTGTTCCATGCACCCCCCTCTCATGGTCTGGTGGTAGGCCTGGGCCTTGGGGTCCTTATTTCCAAACCAGTGCCTCTCACATACCAACTTGCCTTTTTGTCACTAAAAAGGCTTAAATCACACCCCTTCTCCCTCTACATTCCCTGGTAACATGTTTGATGCTTAATTCTCTGTGGCTGTGGGGGTGGCAGAATATTCAACCAGGGAGGGGGCAAGGCAAAGGCAATCCTGGGTTAGGTCCCCACCCCCCCATCCCCCTCCCGCTCCTGCTCCAAGTTTGCACGGTAGGGTGATATCATCTGTGTCCAGCAGATGGCGATAGTACCACACCTAAGAGGACTTCTGGCCCGTGAGTTGACTGGCCGCCACCTCCCTTTCCAGAAAAAAATAAGCAAGCTCTGTGTTTTCCTTCTTTGAAAAATGGGGGCAGAGCTTTCTAAAAGGATGCATACTTCTAAGCTTTAGCTAGGATTTAAAATGAATTTGCATGAAACTGTGTCCTCTCCTCTGGCTTATACTATCTTTTCCTTCTGCTGAATTCAACAGTATCTGGGGTTCCTCGCTCCCTTCCCACTGGCACCATTTTATTTAACACACGGAATTTTAAAACAATGTGATGTAAATTAGGGACCATTACATTTACATTTGTTAATTGTACATGCAATTCTATTTCAAAACTGCCTGGGGGTGGTGGGGGGAAGGACTAGAAAGGAACACAAAGGGTGGGGCAAAAGCAGGTTGATAGTTGTGAGTACTGGAAACAGCTCATTCTAGTGTTACTATTTATTAATTGTTTCATTGTTTTCCAAACGAACAACTGGAAACTACTTTTGCCCACCCTGCGTGCCCGAATGGTAACAGAGGTTTCCTCTGTTGGAAGCTGGAATCTAAGTGAATTTTTCCTGTTTTGTATTTTATTGATTTTATTTTTGAAGTTATCATATAGCAAAACTGACACATTTTGCTGTACAGTTCTGTGAAGTTCAGCACATGTATAAATTTGTGTATCCACCATGTAGCTGCTTTGCCTCTGCTTTTCCCCTCTCCGGACCCCCTCGGCCTTTCCTAATTCTAGTTTTCTACCCACTCCCTCCTGCTCTCCTTACCTGGCTTCCCTTCTCTGAGTGTCTTTGAAATGCTGGTGTGTTAGCTTTTTCTTTTTTGTTAAGGACTCTGTCCTGGTGGTGGTCTTACCCATTCCCATAGATTCTGTTAATCACCTTCATACCACATGGCCCCAGACTGCATCTCCCATCCAGGTGTCTTGAGTCTACCCAGATTCATGTGCCCTCATGCCTTCTGGACATGACCTGGGTGTCCCACAGGTAACTCCAACACTGCATGTCACAAACCAAACTCGTTTTTCTTCCCAGGTATGTCTCTCTTGCATCCCAGATCTTTGATAGTGGTGACCCGGAGACCTGGCCTCCCAAGCTAGGAGCTGCAGAGGCATCCTGGTGGATTTTCCCCATGGCCTCCTGCATAAACCAATGGGCACACCCCCGTGTGTGTTCTGGGCACTTCCCTTGGCCTATTCCCTTACCTGGATGGTCTTTTGCCTTCACCTGGGCCCTTTGCATGACTGGGGTCACCTTGCAATCCTAACTGGTCTCTCAGTCCCTAGTGTCTTCTCTCTCCTGTCCCTCCCTTCCATGGCCAGGGCTGGCTGCCAGGAAACAAGATATCATTTCACTCCCAGGTTTAAAAGCTTCCCAGGGCCACAGGGTGGCATCCTGAGCTTTCACTATGGCCCACAAAACTGCATCAGTCTCCTCTTCCTCTCTGGTCCTGGCCCAGCTCCAAGTTTCAGCTCTGTTACACCACCTGGGGCACCCCAACCTCTCTGTGCTGGGCCCTTGCACTCCATCATCAATAGTTGATTCAAAAGGGCCTCCTTGACACAGCTGTTCTTGACTCTCTCTGGAAAACTGACTTGCTCTTCTTTTGGGGTCTTCTGCAAGCTGACCATTGGGAGGAGGGGGCTATTCCCAGAAGACATGAACAGAATCTAAAGGACCTTGGTCACGTGAGGAACAGTCAAAAAATAACAGAATGTGATAAGGACCCAATGAGGCTTGGAAAAAGACAAAGAGGAGGAAAACAAAGGTTTAGAAACCAGAAGGGCGGGCGGCGAGAGCTATCGTAGAAGGAACACTTCCTAAGTTGCGCCATTTATCTTGTTTGGTCTTCACAGGGATCACGTGAATCATGTGAATCTGGTTTTCAGGTAACAAAGGTGAAGTTCAAAGATTTTGAGTAACTTGCCCAGGATAACACAGTTGGTGTCAGAACCAGTTTTGTGTGAGGGCAACTCTTGTGCTGCTGTTCAGGGTGGGGACTTGGCTGGCTGGGTCCAGGGTAGGGACATGTCTGGCTGGGTCCAGGGTAGGGAAATGTGTAGCTGGGTCCAGGGTAGCGACATATCTGGCTGGGTCCCGGGTAGGGTCTTGGCTTGCTGGGTTCAGGGTAGGGACATATCTGGCTGGGTCCCAGGTAGGGTCTTGGCTTGCTGGGTGCTCACTGACTCAGCCTTGAAAGGGACTGTTTCTAAGTCAGAAAGTATCTTTCCTTCGGCACGTCCACAGAGCCAAGCAGATTAGGACTGGTGGTCATTTGCTAATCTTTCACATCTTCCACGGTTGCTGGCATTCAAAGGAAGCCTCGTCAGCACAAACCCTTTACATTTATTTCAGCCAGGCAAGGTGGGAAACCCAGGTCAGCGAGAGAGAGAGGTCACTGTCATCTGGGGCCGAAGTTTCTTCCTCCTCAGACTGATCCCATAGCCAGCGTGGAACAGAGAGCAGGGTGCCTGGGTGTAGAAGCAAGACCACCTCCGGGTCCCACTGGAGTCACTCCTGGCACATGGTGTGGGTCACCAGAACTGTGGGCCCATCTGCTTTCAAGTGGAAGAATCGGAGAGCCAGTCCGAGTGCGGAGAGGGTAGGAGGACAGGAGTAGAAGACCCAGGTTCCAGCCTTGACAGCCACGAGCTCTATGGTTTGAACCAAGAACCTAATGTTTCTGAGCCTCAGAGCCCCTCCTGGTCAAATAGGGGTCACGCCGCTTCCCCCAACATGAGGATTTAACGAGAAGGCAGTGTTTGTAATCTGCGAACTTCGCGTCTGGTTCCCCGAGTGGCCTGTGAATCCCTTGAGGGCCGAGGACTGTCTTCATCACTGTAATTTTTTTTTTTACTTAAAAACAAAGATAGTTAATATACCATGTATGACGTGCTTCATAACTCTTAATAAGTCTAAGATTTTCTCTTTAGGATTCTGATGATAATACTCCTCTACACGAAGGAATCCATTCATTCTTGAATCTGTTCCTATTTTTCAACAGCTCTGCATCGATCACTTACTGTGTACCAGGCAATGGGTGGGTGCTTGGTAGATGATAATGAAAAACATAAAACCCAATACCACCCCTTCTTCCACCACGAGAGAGGAAGAAGTGATGAGGGTCATGATCATTGCACAGGCACACGACACACTGGCAGAAGCAGAGTTCCAGAAAGGAAACAGTCCAGGGATGAATGTGTGGGGCGGAGGGGTGCAGTTGGTTGGCGGAGGGTGGGCAAGCAGTGTGCGTCTGAGGACGATGTCACAGATGTGACCTGAAGGATGAGCAGGAGCAGGCCAAAGAGTAGAAATTAGGGGACATTCCAAGCAGAATTCATTCTAAGTCAGGTGTTGTCTGGATGCCACTCAAGAGAGATCCTTTCTGAAACTACCTTTGAAATAAGAGTGTTTCACAACCTGTGCTCCAGAAGGAGCTGCAGAGTGAGGCTCCCGGCCCCGGGCAAGCTGGAAGCCTAGGTTTTCACGTCGTTACAGAGGGCAGGGCATCCAGACAGTGAGGTCAAGGGCCCCCCGGGGTCCAGGGAGAGCGGAGTCTCTGCCAAGGGTCTTGGGGCCATGTGTAAGGGCTGCCAATAACAAAGAGATGTCTGTTCCCACTGGCCTGTCCTCCACTTTGGCCCAGAGATACAGCTCTTCCCTGGACCCCTCCTTCCGTGTCTGTGTGAAGACCCCCACCCCAGGCTGGAAACAGCTGGGAACTGTTGTTAGCTTCTGGCAACATCCTGGAATTTCTTCCTTATGGATCCTCTGCCCCTGAGCTGCTGGGGGCCCCCGCCTGACTTGACCTGAAGTTGAACTTAGCTGAAGGGTCCAGGCTAGGAGTCCATGTCAGCCCTGATAGCAGCATGAAATTGCACAATCTTTCTAAGAAAGACAAGCTGCCTTTCTAGCCGTTCCTGGGGTGGGATGACTGCCAGAGGCCACGTGCTATGCAAACCCATTCACGTTTTCCTAGAGCAGGACGGTGCTGTGACAGCATGACCAGATAAGATACTTGCTTTTGTTCACAGACATGGGGAGGGGGTCCCCATAGGAGATAGCAACGCTTGGTGGGGATGAGGCAGAGAAGGGCGGCTGCAGATAAGATGCTTGTGAAGGAGAGTTGCCGTTTTCCAGGGCGGAGGCCGAAACATCCGTTACTGAGTTTATCTGAGGGGGAGTCTTTCATTCACAGAATTGGGGCAAGAGGAAATGTAGTTATTCTGGTCTTTTAAAACTCTTCTTTTAAATACAGGTGAAAAGAGGCCAAGAGAAGGAAAGGAATTTTCCTAGATCACACAGCAAATGAGAGAGGTAAAGTTCTGTATAGAACTTGGAACCTCTGGCATAAAATCCATTGCTTTTCCCACTGCACAACTGCTTAATTTCTCTGTCCCATACTTCTTCTTTCCTCCCTCTTATCTCTGTACTTGTTTATTCATCCATCCATCCACCCATCCATCCATCCACCCATCCACCCATCCACCCACCCATCCATCCACCCATCCACCCACCCATCCATCCACCCATCCATCCACCCATCCACGCATCCACCCACCCATCCATCCACCCATACATCCACCCATCCATCCATCCATCCACCCATCCATCCACCCACCCATCCATCCATGCATGCATTCCTTTGTGTTTGCTCCTCAACATTTGTTAAGGATACAAAGACGGCCATGGCAGGGCCTCAAGGAATGTGCAGTGTAATTGGGTAGACAGCCATGAGTGTGGAGCACTGGCACCAGCCAAGTGGTCTGAAAGAGGCCATGGTCAGGGGGTCACCGTGTTAAGAATGCTGACAGCTCCTGTGGAAAGATGGCTTCTGAGCTGGGACTTGAAAGAGATAAAGGGAATCGCCCTTGTCGAAGAAGAAAACAAATGCTTTAGCGCTACAGCTCTAGAGGCAGCGTGAGGGAGGGATGGATCGAAATGAAAAGTTGGCACCAAAGAGGTGAGTTATCACAGTCAGGGCATCCAACAAGCCAGCGGTCCACACACTTCGTGTCTTCAGGGGCCATTCTTGGTGGTGCTGCCCAAGGATGGGAAGGTCTACATTTTCCTTGAGGAACTTGCTCTCTCATGATCGCAAAAACCTAGTCTTGTCCGACACAACAGTAGAAGGCAGAATGAACCCTGCACTGGGGCTGTCAGCCTTGCTCTACCATTAGCCTGCACGGTGTTTCCAGGGGTGGATTTCCGCCCCTGTGATGCTGAGACCAGGCCCGCCTTCCTGTCCTACTGAAAAGGAGAGGCAGTGTCCGGTTGTGAGCTGGCTCCTGATGGACTGTGTGACTGTCAGAGGCTCCTTCCTGGCACCGGAGCTCAACTCTCCTCTGCCATGTCCAGGGAATAAAAACCGCATCCCAGGGAGAGTGAGGACTTTCTAGGGCAGCTGTGGGTCAGTTATCAGGTCATTACCTGCAAAAGAATCCACCTTAAACAAATGCCCCATGCTCCCATAGGTGCCAGAGCTCTGACGTTTTTCTTTTTGGGGTGAGGTGGGCAGGAGCCATAATATCCTTGCAATAAGGAATGCCCTGCACGAAAGCCAGGGGCAGCTAGCTCCGTGAATTTCTACACGGGGATCTGGAGGTTCCAGTGGCTGGGCACTGGGCGCTCTCCTCGTGTCCTGCCTTTCTCTTGGTAGTAAGTTGCTGGACAGCCCTCCCCCTGGACTCGTCAATCCTTTCGTAGATGCTTGCAGGTGACAGGCAGGAACACAGCCACAGGCTGTCCTTGACTTTGTGGGGAAGAGGCAGCTCCAGTCATTTGGCCTCATTCCTTTTTGGAGGCCCTGCTGGCCTGCTTGGTGGGTCAGAAGCTGAGTCCACTGGAGGTTAAACTCAGCCACACCCAGAAACAACCGCTTCTCCCCAGTCAGTCAGCAAGTCTGTTCCAGGCTTCCTTCTCCATTGTTCTCAGGCCTACCCCCACCTTTCTCTTCCCTTTGCAATCTTCATGCCTTTGGACGTCGTGCTTTGCTTCTGGCTCTAGCATCGATTGGTTCTTCCTTTCTCCTTCCAGTCCCTCTTGCTCCCCACGGCTACAGGATCATTTCTGCTTGGGTCATGGGATGGCAGCAGAAGTGAAAGACGCGGAGGACTTGAAGAGGCAAGGGGAGCCACTTGCCTCTTTCCTGTCTGGACTTCGTGCTCACGGGGAGCTTCTCTGCTCTCACTTTGGCTTGTTTTATAAGGACAATTATTTCATTATAATCTCTCTCTCTCTCTCTCTCCTTTTTTTTTGTAGAAGGATCAAGTTCAAACACCTGCCACACTGAATCCAGCCTTTTTAGCTGGAGTCTTTCAAGTGTAACATAGTGATTAGGAGCATGGACTTCCAATGCAGACTGTGTTCAAATCCTACCTCTGCCACTGACCAGGTGGGTGATTTTGGGCAAGTTACATAGCCCCTCTGTGCCTCTCTATTCTCATCCATACATGGGGGATGATTATGCTCCACACCTCACAGGGTTATTGGGGGGGTTAAATGGGGCAACACGTATGAAATTCTTAGAACTTCACTTAGCACAGTGAGCATTCAGTCAATATCCCCCATTTCAGAAACGTCCATCCTAACTGAATACATCTCTGTTATGGCTTTGAGTGTGCTGACTTCCCTGCCTCTGATTTCAGATGCTTTTCCACCTGCTCGGAATGACCTGTCTTCTCTTTTGCCTGTGTCCAGTTCCCCCTGTCATTCATAGCTGAGGAAGCTTAGGACGTGGCCCGGGCCCAGACAGACCCTCGTTCCTGCTCTGGCCCCACAGCTGAGTACCTGTGGGAGGTCACTCAGACTCTCTGGGCTCTGCACCCTCCTCTGTGAAGCAGAGACGTTTATGTGGGCCTCGTGGGGTTGTTGGAAGTGAAATGCTGAAACTCGGTCAGGTAGTAGGTGCTTAATGAATGATAGATTGTATTAAGTCAGGTCTGACTAGTTCTTTCTGCCCGAATGGCCTCTGGACTCTTCCAGTAATTATTGATCTTAAGGTTTATCTGGTTGAATTATTCATTGACCACATGGTACTTTGTGCCACCTCTTGGAACGACGATTGGAATCACATTGCCCCTTAGCTTTTTAACCTAACCTCATAGCCTCCTCCCTGCAATGGGGGTTCCCTGGGGAAAGACCCCACACAGACATTCCTAATTTGACTACAGTTGCTTGACCCCCTTCCGTGCCAGGAGCCTTGTGTGGGGCTCACATTTTCTCTGTGGTACATCGGCCTGGTGCAGCTCTGGGCTTTGGGGCCCAGCTTTCTTGAAAGTGTTTATTTTCTTGCATCTCTACCTTTGTGTGGTGGACTCTCCTTCCCTGGCTTTGGTGACCAGTGGGGAGGCTGACCCCGGTCCTTGGGTCCAGAGCTGGTGTCAGGATAGATAAGGGCTCCTTCCTGCAATAGTTTGGTGATCATTGGCTGCCTACTCCTCCTCATTTTCTTCTCTGAAAACATGTGTTCCAGGAAACATGTCAATGGTCCTGTGCCCTGGATGCTTTGTCACCTGAGATAAGGCCTGAGTGTTGGCTGTAAGATGGGAAAAGATTTCCCAGGCAATGGTGCCACTGCTGGCAACAGTGGCCTGGAGATTGACTGCTAGGGTGCACGGAGACCAAGCCCACCTCCAGAGCAGGGGCTGCTGGCACTGCCTGGGCGACTGCTCTCAGCCCAGAGAGGGGCAGGGCACACTGCCTGCAGAGGGAAGCACTGGCGCCAAGGCTGGTGGCACTCCAAGGCTGCAGTGCTGGGGTTAGGTGGCTGCTGGGGTAGACGGGCCCTGGGTCAAGTCTAGCGTCCAGGATTCTGGTCTTGGCTGCCAGCCCCTCATGGAGTGAGCCTGGGTACAAGCTCTTTGGACCTCAGCTTTTGGTCTAGAAAGTAAGTGTGCCATATCAGTGGTTGAAACATTGGGTAAAAAACACACATACATGTCAAAATACTTTGCATTGATTTTTCAAAAAGGAATCATACACACACTCCAAGATTATAAAACAGATGAAAGAACAGCTCCGTGTGGAGGAGGCTGGACTACCAGTGTTCTGGGCAGTGAGCTCTTTCCTGTCATTCTCTGCTGCCACGGTCACTCCCTGCGGCCCACCCCGCAAACACAATGTGACCCCTTGCACTAGCTCCCCTCCAGGGCTGATCTAGGCCCACCAGGCGGCGCCAGGGATCTGCCTGTCATCAGAGATGGAAACAGGGCTATGCACAGGGATGGGGGTGGGGGGGGGCGGCATACTCATTGTGACCCAGACACAAGCAGATCAGAAAGAATGCTGCTCAGTGTACCAGTTGAATATCAACCACTTTTTTGTACCAGAATCATATGCAAAGCGTTTTCCAAACACATTTTTTTTAAAAGATTTTATTTATTTACTTTTAGACAGAGGGGAAGGGAGGGAGAAAGAAAGGGAGAGAAACATCAATGTGTGGTTGCCTCTCACTTGGCCCCCACTGGGGACTTGGCCTGCAACCCAGGCATGTGCCCTGACTGGGAATCGAACCGGCGACCCTCTGGTTCGCAGCCCGCGCTCAATCCACTGAGCCACACCAGCCAGGGCTCCAAACACATTTTTGAGGGTCTCATTCAGATTTGTTTGGATAAAAATCGGGGGCTGTGATTTTGAACCATGTCCACAGGAAATAATAAATGCACACTCTGAATTAACAACCACAGATCAAAACACTAAAACCTTTATTCTGGATTTTTGGTTGGGTGGGTGGTCTCTGGAGGGACAAGCTTCTAGAAGGAGGAGGGGCTGGGGTTGACTTTGAGTATAGTCAGGGCAAGAACGATACCCATCGAGTTATGGGGCGCTTCCCCTGGACTAGGCTCCATGCTCCCCACTCTGTGAAATGTGTGTGTTATTTTCCTAGGGCCTGCTTCGACAAAGCACCACACATTTCGTGGCTTGGAACCTCCCCTCCCCAGAAATTTATTGTCTCACAGCTCTGGAGTCCAGACTCTGAACTCAAGAGGTCAGCAGGGACGTGCTCTCTTGGAAGGTTCTGGGGAAAGTCCTTATTTGCCTCTTGCATTGTCTGGTGGCTCCAGGTGTTCCTCGGCTTGTGGCTGCATCACCCCAACCTCTGCCTCTGTCTTGGAACAGATCTTTTCTCCCTGTGTCTTTCTTTTATAAAGACACCTGTCAGTGGGTTGGGGGCCCACCTGGATAATCCAGGGTGACCTCAAGATCCTTAATTACGCCTGCAAAGACTCCTTTTCCCAATAAGGTCACATCGATAAGTTCTGGAGGTTAGAATGCGAGCGTATCTTTGGGGGGCACCTTTCAACCCACTGCCCAATATTGTCAGCCCTGGTGTAGACCTAAGGAAACTGGAGTTCAACCCATGGAGGTGATTTTCCCATGGCCACCCAGCTGGTGGGTGGCAAAGTTGGGCTGGGCGTTCCCCTCAGGACTGTTTTATGCGCCACATACTACAAAGGGTTGTGGAACAGCAGACCTTAGGGATCCAGCTTGCAAATCTCCACTTTGCCCACAGAGGGCGCTCAATGCCAGCCTGTCGAGTAGGTGGTTGATTCTGAGGCCGTCAGCTGAGCTTCTGCAGGGTGGGGAACTGCTCTATCTGCTTCCAGATCCTTAGCACAGTATAGAAAATGTTGGACAAGTGAAATCGAATGCCCGTAAGAAGACACTGTGCTCACATGTCCCTGTACCTTAGCATGTCCCCAGCTTATAGTTAGCGGTAGTCCTGGCACCGTGGAAGAGGCTGTGTGGCAGGCAGAGCTTTCTGAGAGCTGGTTCTCTCCTCACTTCCAATCTACTTGAGGGACTCAGATCAGTCACTCCACCTCGTGCCCTAGAATCTAATTTGGGGTAACAAGACTCTTCCTGTAGACCTCACAGGGTGTTGCTCTGTTTTGTTGATTTAGGGAGTGCTCTCTGAAGGCGGGAGGGAGTAAAAGATAACATTTTCAAGCCCCGTCCAGCCCAAGTTTTTCGGGGAAAGTGTAATCATGTTTTACACCAGCAGATGTGAGCACATATTGTGACTGTGAGGCTGCACGAAACAGAGAACAATCATGCTCTTTTACTTTGAACAGAGCAAGAAACTGCCCAAACTTCAATTCGAAGGACAGAGGGTAGACAAAAATTCCTTTGTGACGTCAGGAGCCCTCTTTTCATGGGAATGGGGCCCAAGCATGACTTCTCAGAGGGACGTTTGGGGACTGGGAGGATTGTGGGGTGCAGAGGGCAGGGATTGAGGATGATGAAACATTTTGACATAAGGAAGGCTTTCCAAAGCTCAGGTTATGAAACCTTGCAATGTGTCTTGGGAATATGAAATGGTCTTGAAATCAACAAAACAGAGGTCAGGTCCTTAGTGCTCATCTATTGATTGAAATCTGTCTGTCTGGTCGAGGGATGAGAGGCCCCCATATCTTTCCCACAAGTTTAGAGCTTGGACATTGCAGTCAGACAGACCTGGGCTAGTTGTTTGACCTTGAACTAATCACGTGAGCATCTGAGCCCCAGGCTCCTTGGCTGCAATAGTGGTAGTGATACCTCTCTCTGAGGTTGAGTATGAGGATTAGAAGAGTCAAGGCATGCAGAACCACTTCCATGGTACTTGGCACGCAGTTAAGTATTTAGAATTTCTGATTATCTGTGCACAATCCTATCATCCTTTTTTATGCGCCGTGGACAGTTTGGAAAATCTCCAGGTTGGGGCAGGAGAGTCCCTGTGCTATTAAATGCCAAATACTTTCAAAATAAAGGCAAATTGAACCTTGATATTTTTGATCAAAAACCTTAAGTGAAGCCGAGACCTGGTGGAGCGCCTTGTTTTCTGGGATGGTGGGTCTCACTCGGGCAGGGGGTTGGAATGCCCATGCTCCCCCTGACTTCCTTCGGCTGCTTTGGTGGCTGCCCACAGACAGGCCAGCTCCCAGTCATCTGAAACACCACCAGAAGGCAGGAATTTGCAATCCGTTCCAAGCTGGAAGTGACTTTCATGTGATGGGGCCACACTGCTCTGTGACTCTGTAACTGATTCTCTCTGCCCTGGCAGCTCTCCAAATTCCTGGGACGTGATCAATTGACCGAACAACTTCGGGTCAGATTCAGGAGGGTGCTGTGTCTGGTGGGAGAATGCCCAGCATGGGAAAACTCAAACCCCAAGTTTCTTTATGTTTTTCCTTACTCTTTCCAGGCATCTCTTGTTAAGTCAGGAATATCTTGTACAACCCTCCAAGGTGAAAGCATTAAGTTTAGGTGAAAAAAGAAAGAAAGAAAATCAGAGCTGGAACTTGATGACTGAAGAGATCACTGTAAGTGGCAACTGTTTATTTTAATTGAGCCCAAATAAATGGAAATGAACTGAATTGCCTTCAACACATTCTTGTGAGCATACTTGGAACATTTGTCACTGTAAAGGTGGCCTTTTAAAAGAAATGTTGCCCCCTGAATCCCAAAGCTGGCTTCCCGCACTAGCTGGGCTTCTAACTCACTGTGAAACTTTGAGCCAACTTCTAACTTCTCAAGAAGTCGGTTTCTCTATTTCTAAAATTAGTTGGCTTCAGAGTTTCCTTCCCTATTTAAAATTCTTTGGTGTATTTTCAAGTGTGAGATAAATTTGCCATTGATAAAGTTCTAAAAGAACTCGCGAGGATCTCTTAGGTTTGTACGCTGCTTCCTTGATTTACTGGTTGTTCAAGAATCTTCTGAGCTCGGCGGGTTGCCTTGCCCCAAAATATAGATGAGGAAACCGAGGCTCGGGTAAACAGAGTGCACTGGCCATGAATTTTGGCTGGTGAACGGAGGAAAGCGAGAATAAAACCCAGATTTCCAGATACTTTCTCCAGAGTTCTTTCCAATCTTGACATGTAAGATTGTGGACAGAGCAAGAAGCCATATCCAACCATGGCTGGCTGCTGCCAGAGGCAAAATTCCACTCAACTTGTTCTAAATAATGGTCATCAGCCAGTTCAAGTGGCATTTTTTAGGTTCTCCTTTGGAATTCAGTTTATAATAAAACGGGCACCGTGATAAAACGTAGATTTCCAAGGTGTGTCTTAAAACCAGGCCTGCGACTGCAGTGTGGGCACGGTGCACAGAGCTGGGGTTGGAACCCAAGCGGGTGGGCATTTCTGCTCCACCACCACCCAGCTGCTCCTGTCCCTTCACTTCTACCCCTTGGAAATGGGTGACATAGGCTCTCATGTGCAGAATGCTCAATGCATTAGTTTTCTTGTTCTCGTCTTAATCAGTTGTAAATGGGATGCTTGGCATTCATTACAAATGATGTCACATGTGGACCTTGAACACTAGAGAGATGGCGGTGATATATTGCTAGAGGAAAAATGATACAAAGTAATGTTTTTTTTCATGAACTCATTTTTTTTTTGTGTAAAAATACAAAATAAGGCTATGATGAGGAGAGAAGGATTATCACACGTGGGTTAATAATGTCTTCTCTGTACGTGGGGGAACTACAAGTGCTTTTTGCTCCTTCCCTTGCTTTTCTACTTCCTCTTAAATACATAAATCAACCATATGTTAATGTGGTAATTAGTTTTCAAAAGTTTCTTTTTTTAAAGGTGTACAGGTGACGATTCTATTTGATTAGGAAAAAAACTGGATAATTTGTTTGCTTCTGGGTGGATGTTGAATAAGACCAGTTCCCAGATATTTTCAAAACAGACACAAATTGTGTCGGCTCCAGTCATTGCTAGTTGACCTTCATTGTGTTCCATGAGGACAGCCACTCTCAGCTGCCCGAGGGTCAGTGGGACCGAGGGCGCTCCTGCCAGGCGCAGCCGGGGCCTGGGCGCCACATCTGCTGGCTTGCCTTTGCCAAACAGCTGTGTTCTGAGCAAGCAGCATGATGAGAATCACCTGTGGGAAATGTGGGTCGGGGAGCTGGTCTGCAGGCTGGGGGACAAAGAGCTGACAGTCCCACTCCAACAGGTGGGCCGGCCAGTAGAGAAGGGGCTGGAGCAATGGGAAAAGAATGTCTGTTGCTCTTAGTAATGAGCAAGGGTGACCCAGCTGTTGGACAAGACCTTGGGCAGGATGCTGTTGCAATCTGGCTGAGAACTCACAGTCCCTGGGCTCAGGGCTTACAACACAGGGAGTCCTGGTGGGCTGTGGCCCTCAGGCACTGCTGTGGGGCTGGAGAGAGAGGACGACAGAGGAAAGGGCATGTGCACACGGAGAAGCACCAAATGAACACGCTTATTCGCTGCTCAAAGGGATCGTTTTATCCCATTTTTCTTGGTCTGGCTGGGAGCAGAGAGGGGCACCATTCTTCTCCCTCAGTAGGCAACGGCTCCTCCAAATTAGAAAATGAGATAACATGATTTCATACATGAATGAATGCATGTTCTTATTTTGATTTTTGTATTGAAGTGGACTTCTTTGGATGCTTGGATTTTGTTTTGTGACAAGTGATATTGTTTGTCCATTTGTGACAGTAACAATGTTCTTTTCAAATTGATCTAAGCAAAAAAAAAAGAGGGTCACTTACGATGTCATTCGTAATATAGTTAAAACGTGGAGCTGGCAAGTATCTTTAAAGTGTGAAGCAAACAGCTGACATGTGGGCAGCACTCCTCAGTGGCCTCAGATCTGGGGCACCCGGGGCTCTGTGGTGTGACCTATGTATGGATGGGGCGAATAGAAGTCACCAGCTCCCAAATGTGCCCGTACATGGGAGTCACATGAGCGTGGAGGGAAGGGCTTCAGAAACCACCCCCAGTGATTCTGATTTAATACGTCTGAGGTGTGGCCTGGGCTTTGGAGTTTGTAAAAGGCACTCAGGTGATCCCAATGGCTGCTGTGTGGGGAACCACGGCCACAAGCCAATCCTTTGAAGTCCCTAGCCTTAGTTTCCTTATCTGTACTACGGGGTGTTGAGTGTCTACTCAACAGGGTCTTTCCTGTCCTCCACGTTCTTAAAACAATAAGCAAATACCTTCCAGGGTCTGGTTCAACGTTTCCTCCTGAGGGGGATTGCTGGGCAGTGTGAGGCACCTGGGTTCTCAGAGGACAGGAGAATGTCAGTGTGGATCTACTCTGGGGCTGTGGGTAACAACAGGAGAAGGTGGGACGGAAAACGGAGAGAAAAGCTATGTCTTGCAGACACTGTCTACTCAAAGCCGGCTTCCCTGACATTTCCCATTTTTAGGTAGAAACAGCCTGGGGTATGTCAGAGCTAAAATCTAGGGTTATGTGGACTGCCCTGAGCTAGGGATGTGACTTCAGGCAAGTTTTACCTCTTTGGGCCTCAGTTTCCCCATTTGGAAGATGAGAGCATGAACTAATTGGGCGTATGAGATCCTTTCCGTTGTGCCTGGGGAGATCTGCAAAGATAACCCCCACCCCCAAGTCCTTTCTTGGCTTTTTGCCAGTGGACCCGCCAGACGGTCGGTAGATGGCAGCAGAGGCTTTTGGATTGCGATTTTAAGGTGGCAGCCTACCTGATTCCAACCTCCCACCCGGGCAGCGCTGGAAATGCTGCCCTGGAAGTGCTTGCTGCTGAGGGCAACAGCTGCTGTCTGAATTTATGCCTCTGTGGGACACAAGGGGCAGCATTTAAAGGAGCAGCATTTCTTTGGTGTTCCCAGCCCACCTAGGGCTCAGCACAGTAGGACCACGCATGGAGCCCAGTCCTGTCTTTCCTCTCGCTGGGGTGAGACTTTACCTGTGTCTGGCATCTGGCTCGTGTTCCTGCGATGACGAATCAGTAAGGGAGCCTGGGAATGAATAACAGGACCATTGGCATCAGAGAGAAACCTGGGCCATTTTTAGGGCAAACCCAGTTTCTGGGAAGGACTTAGATCTACACATTTCTTGATAGTTTTAAAGGGTGTTTCTACAGTATCTGTGGACTCAGAAAACAACTCTTCATGGAAAACAAAACAAACAGACAAACAGCCCCGCCCTTGGAGGTTGGTAGATACAGAATGTTCAGCTTCAGTTCAGGGTGAATGAGAAAGTGACGTGTTCAAGGCCATCCCGCTCTAAGGGGCTGATCAGAACTCGAACTCAAGCCCTCTGACCCCTTAGTCCTGTCCTCTTTCTGTTGATTGAGGCATGTGGGCCACCATGTCCCACACGGGGGGCATCCTGTAGGTGCCCACGGGCCCTACGTGTAATAAAGTTTTGGCATGCACTCACTATGGCAGACCCTCAACCATGCCTTCAATGAAAAACAAAGAAACACCCTGACACATTGCTTTATAAGTCGCAGGGACTGTGCTAATCACTTCAAAAGCAGTTGCTAATTTAATTCCTCGTACCCCTTTGAGGTAGGTATTGTCTGAACCCATTTTAGGGATGAGGAAACCGAGGCACAGAGGGAACTGTGTAACTTACTCCAGATCACACAAGCAACTGTGTTCTTGAGCTGTATTATTTTTTTTCCGAAAACTGCTTTATTGAGATACAATTCACCTACTTGACATTCGCCCATCAAAAATATATAATTCAGTGGTTTAGTAGATATGACAGGAAAATGCAAACATCACCACAGTGGATTTTAAAACGCTTTTCATCACCCCAATAAGAGACCCTGTACCCATGAGCAGCAGGGCAGTGGGGTTCTTCATTGCTATGCTCTATTCTACCTCATCCATGGCCGAGGCAGGGAGAGGTCTCCTGCCTTCCAAGACTCTGCTGGCCCAGAGAAAAAGGACTGCATTACAATGCAGTGAACACTGTGCTAGTAGAGGCCCTAAGAACCAATGGCCTACAGTATAATGCAGAGCTCCGGAGTGAGGACTTATACTTAGAGTGGGAGAGAGAATGATCTTCTATACAGGACCCAAGCTCTCTGTCTGTAACAGAGCTGCGGATTGATGCATCAGATGCTCGTGGAGTTTAGCATGATGGTCACAGAGCGGGTACTTAGAGAGAACTCGTTTGCCAGCTTTCAGCTGCTGTGATGTTATCAGATTAGCTGAAGACCCCTTTCAATCTTTGGGGAAATGTCCTGGGAGAACGAGAGGATGGGGCCCAGTGTGGGGTAAACTGAGTCACAAGGAAATTTGGTTGGCCTCCCTGTCATTCCCAGGGTCCATCTGGTGGGACAAACTCTTCCAGTGGTCAGGTTCACCTAGGATGCGCTTTCTCCTGGAAGTCGCAGTAAATGTTAAGGAGCAGCCAGAGGACGGAGGAGACCACAGCTGGGTTTTCACTTACTCCTTGTTACTGCTGCCTCAGCTTCTCAGAGAGTGTGGCGTTTATGGAGATCCGGAACAGCTGGCTGCAGACCCCGCTCCCGGGAGAGTCGTTTCCGGGAGGATGCAAAGAACGTATTGCAGCTTCCAGAAGGGCGAGACAAGTGCAGTTGAAAATCCCAGTCTCGGAACCTCACAGCCCTAACAATAGCTGCCATTAGTGGAATGCCTTCCAAGTGCCAGATGGTATGTTAAGGATTTTTCACTTTTTTTGTTTTTTTACTTAAATCTCGTGATAAACCTACCAGACTCCCATTCTTAGGCCCACTTTGGGGAGAGGAGGACGGGGCGAGGGGCAGTAGTGTGACCAAGGGTCACATTGTATAGAAAACAACAGCTGGAACTCTCACCAGGGTGCCAAACTCAGCCTGGTTTGCCAGGAACTTTCTGGTTTAAAGCCGAAGTCTTGAACGTGTCCTGGGCAATGGCCTCAGTCCTGGGCAAGCTGGACGGGTGGCCAGCCGCCTCTCCAGGCCTGCTGGGTTCTCCCTGCTGGGCCTGCCCTGTAGGTGCAGGGATGTCTCCTGGCTCCTCTGTTGACAGCAGTCCGTGGTCTGGGCTCCCCTTGGGGACGTGCCTGCTGCCTCCAGATCTGTCCCCCAGTGCCTGCTCCCTCACTGCCCAGAGCCTTGTCGCCTCCCAGCTGCTTCCTGGCTCCTCAGTTGTCTACTTGCTCTTGTTTTGAGTCAGGCCCTTTACTGTTTATCTGTTTGTAGCTTCCTCCAAGCACCCGACCCACTGCTGCCTACAAACCACTGAAGCCCCAGGCTGGAGTTCCAGCTGAGCCAGCTCCTGGCTGTGCCCGGGGAAACCACTTCACCTCCCTCGAGCCTTTGCTTTCTCATCCAAGACCAGCATGACAACTGTGCTCACCTCCCAACACTGCTGTGTATTTTAGTGCAAGATGTGAAAATCAATTTAAACCTGAAGGGCCCTGCACAGGTGGGCTGTCCTTCCTGGGCTGTCGGGTGACTCAAGTGAGTCTCGTGGCAGTGCGGACCCTGACTTAGCACAGGGACTTGGTGCCTGCCGGCTTGGCTGCTCAGGGCTCGTGTGGTCTGGGTTTCTCCTCTGCGTTTTGTGGATTTAAAAACGGGGTGCCTGAGAAGTTAGTGTGAGGAACGCTTAGGCTTGTGTCTGGACTGGCTTCCAGCTGGAAAAGAGGGTTGGAACCATGCGTGTTCAAGTCTCCTGTGTAGACCCAGTACTTGGAATACTGGCTCACAGCGCTGTGAATAAGGACGTGTGACATGGATGAATCAGGGGACAAATGTGACACAGTATATGCTGAATAAGTGATGGGAAGACATTAGGGTGGGAGGGAAAATTGCTTTGCAAGATTAAAACAATTCAATGCAAACAAGCTGATTTTTCACAAACCATCTTAAATCTTTCCCAGCAGAAGGTGTCTTGTGAAGGAAGAACATTAAATAAGTAGTGTGGTCATTTTCTTGGTTTCCTTATCTTTTCTGCTCTGCCCTCATTCTTTTCAATGTATACCATCCCTTTGCCATAGTCATTTCCACTATAATCCCATTCTGTCTGTCCACCTCTTGTCAGCTGAGCCCACACATGAGCCATTTTTCTTGTATTTATTTTAGAAGCATTTAAGTAGGTTACTTTTTCCCCTTTGCAAAACAATCCAAAACTCGTGGACATTTTCAGTTATTTCTTATCTCACTGGTTACTTCTTGCCCGTCTCATTGCTGGTTTCTTTTCCTGCCCAGAACTCTTACATTGGTGGGCCTGGGCCTTCAGACTTGGGATCTCCTGTCTCTACCTACATGCCTTCCCTCAGTGACCTCATTCAATTTTTGGCTTCAATTACTGTTTACGTCCTCAGACTCTCAAGTCGGTATCTCTAGTCCAAACCTCTCCCCTCAACTTGTATATTCAACTGCCTATAGGGCATTCTCACTTGTATTTTTAATAGTCATCTCAACTTCATTTATCCCAAGCTGCACCCCTGGGCTGCACCTTCCCCTCTTCCTATCCTGCTCCCCCTGCGGTCCTCCTCATCTCAGCCAGGGCGGTGTCGTCCTTCCTATTGTCCAGGCCACAGACCTTGGAGACATCCTTGGCCCCGTCCTTGGTTTTTCTTTACTCTTATCCCCACTTCAAATCTTCCAGCACCCCTTTATTCAATTTAAGAATCCCTTATTTCTGGATACCAAGATAAAGATTACATCACCATTTAATATCTCCAAATTAGGAATATATCCCACCTACTGGCATCTTAAATTCAATGAGATATGGTCTATCAGGGATGGAGTCATTTCTTAGCCCTCCATTGCTTAACATTCTCATCAAAGTCACTATCATTTCTCATCTGGATGACTGTCATAGCTTCTTGAGTGGCCTCCCTGACTCTCCCTTGACAATCCTTTGTCTATTTTCAAATGATGACCAGGGTGACTCTTTGAAAGCATAAATTGGATCAAAACCTTCCAATGTCTTCCCATCTCATACAGAGAAAAAGCTGGTGTCCCTATGATGTCCTAAAGGGTCTATGTGACCCAGCCCCTCTTTCCTCTCTGGCCGTGTTGCCACTCCATTTACCCTGCAGGTACGCTTCCCCAGCTTCACGAGTTGCATTGCTGTTCTTCAAGAAATTCAGATACGCTTCCACATTAGGACTTTTCCAGGGGCTCCTCATTCTCCTTAGAGCACTTCTCCCTCACACATCTGCTTGGTTAACCCCCTTTTCTCTTTCAAGTTTTGCTTAAACATCACGTTATCAACAAGGCTGACTCTGACTTTCTAACTGAAATTACAGTTGACTCCCAACTCCTGTACTTAGCTCTATTCTCTGCTCTTTTTTCCTCCAGAGCGTGTATAAGTCCCTCTCTTTCCATTACAAGAATGCAAACTTCACCAGGGTAAGAATCACTTTGTTTGTTTTGCTTACTGATGTGTCCCAAACACCCAGAGGAGGTCCTTACACATATTTGTTGAATGAGTAAATCAATTTCAAATTCAAGAAAGGCAGCCATAATCAGAGAAATGAAAGTCGAGCCTGTAGCCGTGTTCGAGACACCCATGTGTTTTTTTGCTTATGATTTTTATTTTTATTTTCTTTTTTTATTATTGTTCAAGTACAGTTGTCCCCATTATCTCCCCCATTACTCTCCTCCACCCTACCCACCCTGCCTCCCACATTTAATCCTAACCGTCCCCCCCCACCCCCCGTAGCCTTTGCCCATAGGTCCTTTATACATGTTCCTTGACGAGCCTTCCCCTTCTTTCCCCTGTTATCTTCCTCCCCCCTCCCCTCTGGTCACTGTCAGTTTTTTCTTTGTTTCCATGTCTCTGGTTCTATTTTGCTCACTTGTTTGTTTTGTTGATTAGGTTCCACTTATAGGTGAGATCATATGGTATTTGTCTTTCACTGCCTGGCTTACTTCACTTAGCATAAGGCTCTCCAGTTCCATCCATGCTGTTTTTCCCTTTCAAAATGAGACTCCCAAGGCTGAAGCTATTATTGCAAGCAGCAGTGGGAAGGATGGCTCAAGAAAAGTAGCAAAGTCAGCGTCTTTTGTGAGCTCAGGTGAGTCAGAAGCTGGGCGGCCCCATGTGACTTTCATTAATCATGCTCTTGACACCACATCAACACAAGTGACCACTTTTGTCTGTACCCCCTGCCCCCAGTGCCATGATGTATGGCTTGAGAAGAGTCCTGGGCACTAATAGTTGAAGAACCCAAGAAGATGAATGCTCACGTCTTGGCCTGTGAAGGAAGAGTTAATCATGATGAAGGGTGAATAGGCTGTGCACACCTGTGCTGGCTTTGGCCTCCCAAGCCTGGTCTGGCTGTTCTCCCCATATAGGGGTCTGGTTACTGTTATACTGGAAGAAGTGATGGCATTTATCCATAGTTTTGTGACCTCTTGGTTGCATGGCTCTTTGAGAAGGCAACTGGAAAGGAGGACAGATGAGGGCAAAGTTATAAGACTAGGCAAAACAGTAAGATTCAGAACCCCTCCTCTGTACAGGATCTTTCCCCTCCCCCTTCTCCACCCCAGTAAAGGGCTTCAAATAAGAGTATGTGGTTATAGACAGAGATGAGGACTTGGGTCAAGAGTCTCATTTTGCCATTCCTTGCACCTTTGGGTAAATTATTGATTCTTTCTAGTTTTCCCTATGATTTATAAAGTGATAATCTCTTATAGCTGTATAGAATTTTAGATATCACAGATGGCTTTTAACAATTATTAGCTAATATGAGCCTCTCAATTCTGTAAGATCAGGGAAGATATAATTATCTCTACTTTACAGATGATTCCCCCCACCCCCTGCCAAGATTCCAAGAATTCAAGCCATTTGTCTGAGGTCACAGGCTAGTAAACAGCAGAGATGAAACAAAAATTCGTTCTTTGTTTTCTAGCTCTCTGAAATTTCAAGAGTCTCTTGGGCATTCAGATCTAACTCTTTGACACTGAAGTAAAGAAAACAATGATAACCATCAAGCAAAGATTTTCTAAGGAAGAGAAGATAGATGGAGGACATAAAACAATAGTAGATTGGAAGGGCTAAATCCTGAGTTACATTTCTTCATTCATTTCACAGTGCTTTTTTGTTTGTTTTTAAAGCATCTGCTTTGTACTGTGACCTGTTCTATTTATTTGAATTTTAGTTTTCATGGCACCTAAACCCTGAAATATCTTTGTGTGGTAGGAAAGACTATCTTTCAAGTCCTGCAAATGTTAACCACCCCCTATGAATATTCAGTGAGCAAAGCTCTAGAGTGTTTGTGATTCCCAGAAGGAGCCATGCCTTTGTCCATACGGTTCCCTCCATGTGCGGTGCCCTTCCCTCAATTGGCTGCCCATCTACCTCTGTTTCTCTTTGAAGAGGCATCTCGAGCATCACCCCTGGATGAAATGCTCTTTGCTACTTCATCATTTCTCATAGAACCGACCACTGTCAACTCTGCGAAGCCTGTAGACACTGCCTTATACTTGAAGTCCTTCCTAACTTTGGTTTATGCATCAGACTCCCTTTACCAGGATCTAAGCACTTTAAAGAAAGAGATAGCTTCCATTCAGAAAATTTTGTAGAGTGTCAAAAAATAAAAACAATCCAGAGGCTACCATCTTTATCACTTTCAAATATTTCACTGTATTATTGATTAACATACATTTAAATATGTTATTTTTCTAAACCTGAAATCATATGGCTTTATTAACTCCCTTCTAACAAAGCTGGTTTTTCCTCTACATTTTAATTCTTCTGAACTGGGACACAAATTTTATTACAAATATTACATTGTTATTAATATTATAGTGTCTATCAGCATCCAAATTTGATGTTAAAAGGATAGTGAGCCTTACATTGCTACCGCCTAGAATTGAGGGTATACTGTAGGTGTGCATATGCCATCCTTTGCCAAATAAACATGTAATGTAGTGTTTCCTCAACTATGCACATATGTATGTATATATATGTATATACATATACATATATATTCTATAATGTACACTGACCATATTATGCTGTATTTTCTTATGATAGCAAATATTTCTTGAAAACACAAATTTAAATGGGTGCCTAGTATCCTAGTCTATGAATGAATCACACATTCTTTGATTATTGTTAGTCCTTTGAGCTGTTTCCAGGTTTTTGTTAATATTTGTTTATAATTCTGTGGTAAATATCCATGCACATTTATCTGATTCTATCCTTCAGATAAATCCTAGAAATAGCATCTGTAATCCAAGATGAACATGTTTTTGATTGGCCAGTCCAGGACAGATGGTATAAGCAGCCCCTGTCCAGTCCCACCAGCCACAGTCCTTCACAGAGCCACCTCCAAGGAGCACGTGAAGAGAGATCGACATTGGTTATAGGTCCCTTGGTTGCTGCCTGAGGGCACTCAAATCTTCTTTTGCAAAAAAGCATGCCAGCAACTTTAAGAAATGCATTGTATTTTATAAAAGATGAAATGAAAAAGTAATATTTAAGTAAAACTCTTGCACAGTGACCCTATCTTTGAACCCAAGTTACTTGAGTCCTGTATGCCCACAAGCTCAAAGTTGTCCAAATCTCTGATGTGAGCCAGGCAGGAGACTAACCTATCCAGTCTGACTTGGACCAAGGAAAAATAATGAAACAAGGGAGCCGCTGAAGTGTTATAAAAACATGTTCCATTCCAGCTTTTACACATCAGTGAAGCACCTTCCGAGGGTTGGCCCTGTGCTAGTCCTGGGGATGCAATGTAAACAAGACCCAATCTCACCTTCAAGAGGCTCAGGGCCTAGTGGGGATGTGAGAGGAGTCACGACAAGAGTTTAATGGAGCATTGCAATTGTTTTGTTGGGTTTACAGATAACAGCCAGGGCAATTGGGAGAAAAAATTTCGTAGATGGGAGAAGACGTTCGGGAAAGATCCGAGTGAGGCTTGAGCTGACATTGAGAAGATAAATGGGAATCTAACACATAGTGAATGTTGTAAAATTTGATTTTCTCACTCACTTCTTCATTGCTAGTAGCAGACACTCCCTTTGTAATTTTTACCGAAGTCCTGACTGTGCTGTTTCCAGAGAGGACACTTTTAAATTCTTCATCATGTTGACACCATGGCCTGAGGGGCGTGCAAGCGAAGGATGTCTTTTTCAGGTGGGTCAATGAGAGTGAACCTGGGCAAATCTTGGAGGCTGAAATGACACCAATTCAGAGTGGCTTCTTCTTGCAGGATGACAGCATGGCTCCTTCCTTAACTTATTTGTGTCTTGTAATAATTCAGTTTTGCCAAGAAGGCAGAAAGGGAGAGGGTAACCTTCTGGAAAGTGCCCCTGAGGTGTGGGAGCAGATGTGACATTAGTCTGAACGGTTTAATGAGCCAGCGCTAGGGAATCTCACCCAGTAATTTAGTAGGACGTTGATAAGACCTTCCTCATTCAGGGGTCACTTATCTGGCCACACTGGCTATATGACAAACATCTGAGAACCAGGAAATGGGAAGAACCCCCCCCGCCCCAAAGATGTCAAAGGCAATGTCAAAAAGCCCACGGAGGAGAGCCATGCACTTTCTGGCTTTGGTGCAGAACTTAATATTTTCTTACTTAAGAAACAGTTTGAACTTGATAATCTGGTTTCCTAAGACACAGCAGATTAGATACAGAAAATGAAAAGTCTGAAGAGGAAGGGAGTGCAAGGTTCAGCTCAGGCAAGCTGCATAAAATCCAGACACCCTGACAGAGAATGACCGGCAAAAAGCAGAGAAAACTCAGTAAGCGGCCACCTTCCGGCATTTCGTGCAAGGATGACAGCTTGCTATATAGGTCACTATTTCCCGTGGCTGCTATAGTGCAATAAATGATGACCCTTGGACACTGAACAGGACTAAAATGATGTTTATTGTCCTCAAATGACAAAGCCAAGAGAGGTGAGACACTTTTTCTCCCAAGATAGCTAAGATATTTAGTTCATACTTAAAATACACATTTAAAAAAATTTGGAACACTGACTCATTGGAAATTCTTCTTCCTTTTTTTTTTTTAAATTACTTTATTGTTGTTCAATTACAGTTTGAATTTTCCCCCCACCACTCTCCCCCCACCCCAGCCAATCCCACCCCCTCCCCCGCTCCCACCCTCCCCCTTGCTTATGTCCATGTGTCCTCCATAGTGGTTCCTGGAAACCCTTCCCTGCACTGTTCCCTCCCCCTTCCACTCTGGCCATTGTTAGATTGTTCTTAATTTCAATGTCTCTGGTTGTATTTTGTTTGCTGATTTCTTTTGTTGATTATGTTCCAGTTAAAGGTGAGATCATGTGGTATTTCTCTCTCACCACCTGGCTTATCTCACTTAGCATAATGCTCTCTAGTTCCATCCATGCTGTTGCAAAGGGTAGAAGCTCCTTCTTTCTCTCTGCTGCGTAGAATTCCATTGTGTAAATGTACCACAGTTTTTTGAGGAAATTCTTCTTTCTTGATAAGCCAAGGTTAATGAAATTCTACGGTGTCAAAGGCAGATACTATCAAGAGGCAAAGCAGAAGTCATGTGTGTTTGTGGGTCTCTGGAGCAGTGAAGGCAACAAAGGGGTGAGGAAAGGACAGAGATGCTAGGCATAAGCATCTCTGAGTAGATCGTGATGGGTGGTTTTATACAAGTTTCCACGGAGCACTGGGGAGGATGATTTTGAAGAGGTTAGCAGAGGTCAAGTCACAGAGGCCCTTATACAGCAAGGGGACACATTGTAGGGCATGAGGAAGGGAAGTTGAGTGGGCAGATAGACATTTTAGAATAAGCATTTTGACCATCACTGGGCGGACGGTGGCCTGAGTGTATTAGACATTTGAGCATTCTGTCCATTCTGCGCAGTAGCTCCTTTATCCACAAACACAGTGACCAGAATTCCCATTTCTGTACTATGGTCTGATCCGTAAAGGGACACGATTGGATAGCCGTGTGAGCATCAGGACATCGCACTCCATCCATTGCTGGTGCTGTTATCAGGGATGAAATTTTTCTCCCTTGAGCCTTCCTTTCTTTTTTTAAATTTATTTTAATGTTATCTTTATTTTAAATTTTGTCTTATACTGATCTTAAGTGTTAAGCTTAGTGGTCAGACAATCATATACTTCACATAGTGTTACCCTCGATATTTCCAGCACCCCAACTGGCATTCTACATAGTTATCCTGATATTATTGACTATGTTTCCTATGATGAACTTTATACCCCTGCAACTATTTGGTAACTACCAATTTATGCAAGCCTTCTTTTCTTAATCTGTTATACAGGGACCATCATCCTTGCCCTCCTTTCTCATGGGGCTTTTGTGAGGATCAAGTAAACAAAGGATGGAAAAATGCTTTATAAAACAAAATACTCTCTTTTTTCTTTCTCCATAAAAAAATACCTTGTGCAGTGCCAAGTACAGAGCTGGGCAGAGAACAAGAGTATGATAAACAGGCGTCACTCACCGAATTCTGAAGTGGGTCTTATGTTGGATCACCTTGGACTGTCCTCCAGGTCTACTGTCATTCCTTCTCTACCTGCTCTGTCTCAAGAGACTGAATTCAAGGAGGAATATATTCTGGGCTGCCTTTCTCTCTAGTTTCTGGCTGGGCTTTGCCACTGGAAGGAGACCAGAGGGCAAGGGGAGTCAGGGTATTTAGCCATGTTTGGCAAAAGCTCTTTTCTATCACCCGAGTCTGCAGCTCCTGTTGGGTGGCCTCTGTCCCATGCTTTAACCCTCCATGTAGCAGTAACTCCCCACTGTGGCTAGTCCCTGGGTCCCTCACCACCCTTTTCTGGTTCTCCTAACTCTGCCCACACCTTTGAAACCACACCCTTCACAAAACTCTCTTCCTTTCTTTTCCGAGTGTATCATCTGTTTTGGAGTAGAACTTTACACAGATTTCACAGGACTTCGTATAGTATCTTAGTTCAAATTCATGGCAACTGCTCAGATGGCTTCTTTTGTGGATGAACTTTCAACCAGTTGGAGGCTTCTGTACTGACCTTTCAATTCTTCCCAAGTCCATTAGATTGAAATTTGTAAATCTTGGGTTAAACGCCCACCAAACCAAGTTTCCTTCCCTTCCTCTTAAAAATTACCCTTAATACACTTTACTGAGGTGTAATGTCCATGCAAGAAAGTGCACGTGTTTTAAAGGACAGTTTCATGAGGTTTGAGAAATGCATGTGCACATGGGACCATCATGACACTCGCTTTAGAGGACATTTTGTGCAGAAGGCTACTCTGTGCCCCTGTCGACTCAGTCCTGACCTTGGGCAACTGCTGCTCTATGCCTTTTCTCACTGTGGATTAGATTTATGTTTCATTAATAAAATCTTACAGAATATACTCCTTTGTGTGTGACTTCTCTCACCTAGGGCAATGTTTTGGCGATAACTCTATTCTGTTGCATGTATCCGTAATTCATGCTTTGCTATTGCGATGTGTTGATTCATTGGGGACATTTAGGTTCTTTCCAGTTTTTGTCTCTTGTAAGTAAAACTGATATGAACCCTCAGGTACCAGTCTTGGGTGAATATGTTTTCATTTCTCTTGGGTAAACATCTAAGAGCGGAGCAGCTGGGCTGTATGGTAAATGTATGTTTAACTCTATAAGGAAGTACCAAATAGTTATTCCAAGTGATTATATCATTTTACACTCTCACCAGCAACATGTTAGAATATCAGTTACTTTCTTGCTAGCACTTAGCGTTGTCAGTATCATTAATTTTAGACGTTTTAAAGGATATGTAGTAGTGTCTCCTTGTGATCCATGATAACTATTACTTTTGAGCATCTTTTTCATGTATTTATTGACGATTTGTATGATTTCTTTTGTGAAGTGTGTCTGCTCAAATGTTTTGCCCTTTCCCCTGCCAATTTCACTGTTTTTCTTATTACGTTGCTGTTCTTTATATATTTCTGAATATAAA